>PVIR01002507.1:0-101738 GCA_004026965.1 Petromus typicus | reverse complement strand
AGCACTCTGAAGCATCATATTAAAATAAGACAGATTAAAGGAATGCATTGTAATTGGAGTTAACATGTTGATTTTAATTCTATATTACAGAAATATATATTTATATTAGAAGCATTAATAGGTAAGAAGGCGGAGAGACTATCAAGCTCACTTCATATATCTAGCATTCTGATACAATGGCTTATGTTTTGATGGATATGTTTTGTACTTTTAGTGAATATTGACCTATGTATATGCATTTACATGGGTTTTTAATAGAAATGGGTACATTCTGGGTGTTCTGTTAGCTAAATTTCCTGAGAATACAGTCACTTTGTCTACAGAAGTATTTGTACATATGAGAACTAGAAAAGGAACTAATTTTTCAACTTGGAGAACAGGTGATCTAGTGGTAATCTAATCTCCCAAGATATTTCAGTGACTGCCTTAGAGGCATATTAAAAAATGAATTTGGTATATGTGGTGATTATGCTTAGCATCCTTTTTGTAATGGCACAATTGAGATAACTTCAGCGTCCACTAAGGAGAACTGGTTAGCTAGACCATAGTACCCAAACCATGAAATACTGTGTAATTATGAAGAAGAAATAAGACATGTCTAATATACATTGAATTTTGATTTTTATGTGTATAATTTTTATAGTCTTTATTTTTTGATTTTCTTTTATTATTAATACCTATTAATTTTATAAAATATTGAGTTTCTATGCATATATTTTGATCATATCCTTCCTATCGCCCTCCATTACACTCCTTTCTCCTGCCTCATTCCCTATAATCATCTCCCTTCACTTTAATGTCACCTCTTTTAGATTCTACATATTAGGGAAACCATATGCTATTTACCCATCTGGCTTGTTTTGCTCAACATGATATACTCCAGACCCATCCATTTTTCTGCAAGTGACAACATTTTGTTTTCTATAAATGTATAATACGCCAATGTGTATATAAACCATGTGTTCTTTATCTGTTCATCTGTTGACAGGCATTTAGGCTGGTTCCATATTGTGGCTATTGTACATTGTGCCATATTAAAGATGGGTATGTATGTATCCCTATGGTATGCTGATTTTTATTCCTTTGGATATATGGAGTTTTTAGTGTGCTACTTTTTATGTTGAGAGAAAAGATTAAAAATATATTTGTATAATTATAATCCTGAAATTATATATTATAAGAAACCATTTAAAGCCAACTTTGGGCCTACTTTGAGTAATTTAGCAACTTGGCAATATCCTGTCTCAAAATAAATAATTGAAAAAAAGACTGAGGTTTTAATTTAGTACAAAGACCCTAGGTGCATCCCTAGTACCAGAAAATAATTAAATACATAATTAATCAAACAAACCAATTAAAGTATGTGTGAAGAGAGGACTAAGGATTTTTCCAAATGCCTTTTTTATGGGAATATACTGTTAGGAATTTTTCTTTGAATTATATGTTTGTTTTATTTTTTAAGGAATGAATGAATGATTAAGGTTTTGAAAAAGAGAAAAGAAAAACAAATCTGAGGGTCTTCCCATTATTTTGGTGTTATGACAATACACAACAATACAGCAAAAATTAGAAAAAAAGATCCAGGAAAGGGGTGGTAGTTTTCTTAATCTTCTTTGGCTTAATTTTACATATTTTAAAAATCTTTGAAACTGGGAATGGTAGTGCATTTCTGTAATCCCAGCACTCTGGGAGGCTGAGGCAAGATAATCACAAGTTCAGGCCCACTCTGGACAACTTAGTGACTTTTCAACACACTGTCTCAAAATAAAAAATACAGAGAGCTGGGGTGTATCTCAGTGTGAAAGCCCATACTGTCTAATGCATGCATATATACATACATATAACTTTGAGAGCAATAAAATGATTTGAGAGAAATGTATTTCCAATCTTTAATAGCTGCTTAATTTTTCGTATTTGCTGTAGCATTTTTATGCACACACATATTATTTTCTATTGCAGCTACATTTTTAGTCTTTTAATCGTGTCTGTGTTTTCCCTGTGATTGTACAGAAGAATTTTTTTTTTTTAATGAAGATTGGGCAGTTTTATATAGTGCACATCTCAAAAGTGGGCTGATTTACTTCATCAAGTAAGAATTCAAGCCCTTTAGCTTGCATGTGACATGAGAAAAATAAGAAAAATATTTAAATGTATATAAATGAAAATAACGTTTTACTCCAATTATAAGGGAATCTATACTCTCCTTGTAATAATTCAGAACACAAAATATAAAGGAAAATTGTCTTTAACTTTACCACTCAAACATTCTAATTTTTTGCCTTTTAGACATTTCTTATACATGTAAATATTTTTTAAAATGCTCATATAATCTTTTTCTCCATATACTTTAGGTGTATTTCCATGACAACACATCTGGCATTATTGTTATAATAGCTGGATATATTATTTAGCCATTGCCACCCTAATGGTTAATTTCCTTCTACAAACCTTTTTTCTCCTTTTTCAGTTGTGGGAATTAAACCCAAGGTATCACACATGCTAGGCAAACATTCTACCCCTGGGCTACATTCTCAGCCAGGTCTCAAGTATGTGCATAGCTATGCCCAACTTCTTATATATACATTTTAGAGAATTTAAGCAAGTAGTTTTGGCTTGAATTCCTAAAAATAGAATACCTGTAAGAAAAGACTATAAAACAGTTTTAGGGCTTTCAGTATAATTATTGAAATGCTGAAGCAAAATGACCTCAGTTTAGGAGAATTTGCCTTTTTTCTTTTATCTGTTCTAGGTTGTTTTGTTTTGTCTCCCTTTGTAGTTCAGGCTGGCCCTGAACTCACTATGTAGCCCAGGGTAGCCTGGAAACTCACAGCAACCTCCTGCCTCTGCCCCCTGAGTGCTGGCATTACAGGCATGAGCCACCACACCCGGCATTGTCCTGTGTGAGCCACCACGCCCGGCATTGTCTTGTGTGATACCAAGGATCGAACTTGGCACCTTTCATTTGCCAGGCAGATGCCGGAACCACTGAGCTAAATCCCTAGCCCTGTTTTTTGTTTTTGTTTTCTGTGGTACTGGGAAGTGAACCCAAGACCACTCTATTACTGGTCTACGTAACCCCCCTTTAAATTATTTTTCTATTATGAGATAAGGAGTCTTGAATATGTGATCTTTCTTCCTTAGTCTTCCATATGCTGGGATTACAGGTATGCTTCATTGGGCCTGGCTTCTAACAGGCTGTTATCAGTTTATATGAAAACAATCAATATTGTGTATTTTATCCATTTATTTTTTACAGTACTGGGGATGGAACTGCAGAGCCTGGTGCATGTTGTGTTTCCTTTATGTCTTAGAGGTTTTTTTCATCACTGGGACACTATATCTGGCATCCACAACTACAGGAGGACAGAGGTTTTTGGCCCACATTTTGTAGACATTTCCAGTCTATAGTCAGGTGGCTCCAAGGCAGGCCAGCATGGCAGAGGGCATCGCAGATGGGAAGCTACTCTTGTCCTGGCACAGAGAAAAAGAGTCAAGGGAGGAGCTGAGAAAGAAGCTACTTCCAGGACTTGCCCTATACACCTGTCTTCCACCCAACGTTTGCCTGCTAACGGCAAATCGGGGATAAAGCCCTGTAACCCAGTCACCTTCCAAAAGCCCCACCTATGAGTGCATGAGTCTCTTGGGAGACATTTACATATGAACCATAACAGTTCATAACCAGTCTTGTTAAACTTTTAGTATTTCTAATAGTTTTCAGTTGATTATTAGGTTTGCCGAAAAATCAAACTTACTATCTGCCAAAAAAAAAGATAATTGTGCTTCTTCCTTTCCAATAGTTAATACCTTTTATCTTATGTTCTTGACTAATTGATTAGATGGTACCATTTGAACGAGTTAACAGTGGTTTCAATAGTGGACATTTCTAATGTTTTCCTGTTTTAATGGGAAGGCACTGAAATTTTGGAACAGATATACTTATGTAGGCTTATTGATTACATTTAGGAAACGAAACTTGATTTTATTTATTTTGGTTGGGTTTTAGCAAAAATAGATTTTGGATATTTTTCTTCTAGGGCTGGGGATCGAACCTAAGGCTTCACAGATGCTAGGCAAGTGCTCTTCCATTGAGCAATAGCCCTAGCCCATTGGATTTTATTAATTTCTAAGATTTGTTAAGATGATCATGTAGTTTCTTATGGCTGTTTTTTACTTTGGTAATGTAATAGTATGCATTTTTACATTTCTTACTATTAAATCATTCTTTGATTCTGGGCTGAACTCAGTTGGATTAAAGTGGTTTTTTAAAATTGCTTAATTTTATTTGCTCTTTTTTTTTTCTTTTTGAGACAGGGTCTTGCTTTGTAGTTCAGGCTGGTCCTGTGCTCAGCCTACAACTCACATCACAGCCATCTTTCTGCCTCTGCCTCCCGAGTGCTGGGATTACAGGGGTGAACCACCACGCCCAGCACTGGAATGTGGTACTGGTTGCTGCTGGGCGTGAGTCTCCATGCCCAGTACTGTATGTGGTTACGGGGGATCGAACTGGGGCCCTTGCGCTTGCAAGACAGGCTCCAGAACCACCGAGCTAAATCCCTGGTCCCTATTTGCTCATTTTTAACCTGAAATTATATACAGAATTTGGAGCATGGAAAGTGTCTTGCTTTATTTTATTTTCTCATTATATTTGGCTTAATGTGAGAGCTATCTGTATGTAAAAAATTAGAAGAGTCTCTTTTTTGTGCTCTGTAATAGTTGGATGGAAAGTTACCTGCTTTTTAAAACCTACACCTATTAATAGACTTATTTTGCTCACCCTAAAAAGTAGTTACTTAAGGGAAATGAAGAGGTGTTTTGTTTTGCTTTTAAGGTGGTAGGGATCAAGATCTGGAGCATGCTAGGCAAGCATTCTACCACTAAGATACATCCCTCCCCCAAAGTTAAGTTTTAATTTAGTAATTTTGGTATAAATGAGAGAAGACAGTGTAATTTTCTAGTAAGTATTTACTTTTGTTTACCATGGTGTTTGTCTGTATTTTTGTTATCTAGGCATTGGTAGTAGTGCTAAGGTGTTATTCACCATGTGAATTTTTACAAGTCTTTTGTTTTAATATTGACCAAAAGTAACTCTTGAGTTATGTAGCACTGTAGATAAATAAAAAATACACCTATGGGCCAGGGATTTAGCTCAGTGGTTCCAGCATCTGCCTGGCAAGCACAAAGTCTCAAGTTTGATCTCTGGTACCACATACAAACAATGCCGGGTGTGGGAGCTCATGCCTGTAATACTAGCCATAGGGAGCAGAGGCAGGAGGATTGCTGTGAGTTCAAGGATAGCCTTGGCTACATTGTAAATTCAGGACTAGCCTGAGGTAAAAGCAAGACCTGTCTCAATAAAAAAAAATACATCTAGGGGCTGGGGTGCACCTGCCTGGCAAGCACAGGTCACGGTTTGATCCTGGGTACTGCAATGAAACAAAAACAAAAACAAAACACCTACTAGTGCTCTGCTTTGTCCTCAATGAAACCAAGAAAACTGAAAGCAGAACAACTGTCTAGAAGCTTTTGTAGAATGGACTATACAGTTTTCATTCTGTTAACTTGAAAGTGTTAAGTGAATAAATTAGAAACTTTAACTCTATTTTGAGTACAGTTCTAAAATAAAGCAAAATTTTCTTCCCTAGAAAATTTAGCATGTGCAGACCTAAGTTTCATTATAGGACTAGTATCTGAGGTTCACATTATGAAGATCTTTTTTTAGAACTTTAAATGTAAGATGTAAATGATACTGTATGAGACCAGGCTGCATGGGAACTGACACTCCTACGAATACTTTTCAGACTGAGTTTCTGATTGCAGCTTGTTTTTTTTTTATTTTACTGACAAAAATTACACATTTGATGACTATATCAAGATAAAAATGCAGGATCTCCACCTTTGAACGTACAGAGGAAAGACGCTTTTCTAACTGCTGCATTCTTGAGTTTCTCAAACTTGAAATGCAGTAGAATTATCTGGAGGGCTTGCTTCAATACCAGATGCTGGCCTCACTCAAGAGTCTAGGTGGGGTCTGAGAATTTGCTCTTCTAAAAGGTTATCAGGTGGTTCTGCTGTAGGGCAGTTATTTCTAAAGAACCATTCCTGCCTACTACATACTGACTATAAACATCTAGTTCTGCCTATAATCCCAGTACTTCAGAGGCTGAGGCAGGAGGCATCACTGCAACTTTAAGGCCAGCCTGGGTTATATAATGTGTCAAGGCCAGCCTGAACTACATAGCAAGACCTTGTCACAAAAAACAAAGTCTCCTTCTAGAAGATAACTTAATTGGTCAGGAAATATAAGAAATACACAGGTTATAAAGCAAATGCAGCATAGGCTGAGTTAGGTTGGAAAGAACAGGGGATTCTACTTAAATAATAGGTCTTGATGATTAACTCCATGAAAATAGGTGCTACTTTTATGTCCTTTGTTTCTTCCCTCACTTAGTATTTACCCTTTGCCTTAGCATTTACTCTTTACAAAAAGGCCTAGTATTTTCTTTTAAACTGGCAAAGGCATCAGGTGCTTATTGAATTGAAAGCTTTGTATATTTTTAAAGATAATAGATAACCATGTTTATTGTTAAGGTTTTGGTTAACTTTTATTTGAATGAATAAAAGAAACCTTTTCCAAAAAAGCTAAATCAATGGTCTTATTTTATCGTATTAAAATTTTGGAGAATAAATATTAAGAGTGCTATGGACTTTGAATCTTTTTTTAGTAATTTGTCATTGCATTGTTTGAGGTAATACTAGTAATTCTTGAAGTCATTTTGAAGATGAAATATAAAGGTCAAAATCATAGACATGGCATAGAAACTGCAAACTAAAGACAGCTGTGAAGGATAACGTAGGTGTATGTACACTCCTTATGATTTATATCAAGATGTCCCTTAAAGCCTCATGCATTCATAGGCTTTTTGGAAGGTGATTGGATCATGGGGGCTTATCCCTGTCTTGTTAGGTGATGGGGACTGATCAGAAGAGATAGGTCACTAAGGGAAACAGCCTGGAAAAGTTTATCTCCCTCCCTGGCTCCTCCCTTTCACTCTATAGTTCCTGGGTGCTGAGACACCAGCAGCTCTCCTCAGCAATGTTCTTTTATCATGCTTTCTTTTTTGGAACACCCAACCATGGACTGAAATGTGAGCCAAAATAAACCTTTTGTCCCTTTAATTGTGAACATCGGAGATCCTGTCTCAGTGATGAGGGAAATAACTAAGACAGATTATAATACTACAGAAGTGGAGTCATTGCTATGACTGTACCTGACCATGTGGTTCAGAAGACCTTGGAACTGGTTTGCCAGAGAGTTTGGAAACGTTTAGAGATGTTGGCTGGAGAAGCAATCTTAGAATGTTGTAAGCCAAGTTTGATGGGAGATTCTGATGGAGTTCAAAAAAAACAGAATGTTGATAGAAATGTACATAGTAAAGGCCAGGCTCAGAAAGTTTCAGGGAACGAGGACTGCACCTGATGGTTGGACCCAAGAGTACATGTGTTTATGCTCTCACAGAGAATTTGTCCACATTTTGCTCATGTCCTGAGACTTTTCAGGAGACTGAAATTAAGGGCAATAGACTAATCAGACAGGAAATTTCAAGGTAACCCAATTTGAGGCCGTGGCATGGACACTGTTGGGGACTTAGAGTCAAGTTTATCCTGAAACTCAAGAGCAAAAAGGCTGTTTTAATGGTTTTCAGTTTTGCCAAAAAGAAAGTGCCTCCAAGATAGAGCAAAAGATAACTTGGTTGCTGAAAACACTGGCATTATAAAGAATCAAAATACTTAAGTTCAGGACAATAGGAAAAATGCCGTAAGGGCCCATGATAAGCCAGCAGTGACCCAACCTTCACAGGTTCAAAATTGCAAAAATGAAAGACGGCTTTGAAGACAGCCCTGGGCACAGATCTCCAGAACAGCATGAGGGACAAGATTCCCTGGCTCAGCCATGCAAGTACTTAGAATGCTCTGCAGCCATGATATGAGGGAGCCTAGTTACTGTTTAAACTGGAAGTAGTCTGTGGCATCATCCATCTGGTGCTGGTTTTACCAAAATGCAGAATGCAAGAGTTGAGAGTCAGGAAGGGTTCCACTCATATTTCAGAAGATCTGGGAAGCCAGGCAGTGTGCCCGAGACGGCAGTAAGTGAAGTGTGATAGCGAAGTCAGAAGTGCCTTTGAGGGTCGAGGATTTAGCTCAGTGGTTGCGGCACCTGCCTTGCAAGTGCAAGGTCCCTAGTTCAATCCCCGGTAACCACATACAGTAATGCCAGGCATGGTGGCTCATACCTGTAATTCCAGCACTTGGGAGGCAGAGGCAGGAGGATTGCTATGAGTTCCAGGCTCGCCTGGCTACATAGTGAGTTCAGGGCCCACCTGAACTACAAAGTGAGACCCTGTCTCAAAAAAAAAAAAGTGCATTTGAGACCCCAGAAATTTGGGGAAGCCAGAAATGTGCAGTGTCTGAAGAAAGCCACAAAGAATGAGTAAAACTATTCCAGGAGAAAAACCATAAGGGCTAAACCACCAGCAGTGCCACAGGGATAGGGTGCCCAAGTCCTTTGGAGCTCATATTTCATAGTTACAACTTTTCCCAGGTGTTAGACTGGGAGGTACAGGATTTAATGTTCTCTTTGTTTGGTTTAGATTTTGCTTTGGTCCATTGGTTTCTGTTCCCCTTTTTCTTCCTTTGGAATGAGAATGTTTACACTGTGCCATGGTGTGTTAGCAGTGTTTAACTTTCTTTGGTTTTTATAAGGGCTCATAGCTTAAGAGTTTATCTTAAATCTCAGAGGAGTCTTTGGATTTTTCAGCAGAGGCAGAACTGTTAGGACTTTGGCAACTCTTAGAGATGGACTCAATACATTTTTCATGAAGAGATGTGTATGAGTCCCTGGAGTGAAATTGTGGTCATCTAGATGTCCCCTAAAGCGTCAGGTACTCATGGGCAGGGCTTTTTGAAGGTGATTAGATTGTGGAGGCTTATAGCTCATTATAGCCTCTATTAGGCAGTGGGTTCTGGTCAGGAAGGACCTCGCATGGAAAGGCTTTTCTCCTTCCCTTGACTCTCTTGCTTTCTGGTTGCTATGAAGTGAGCACCTTTATTCCACTCATGCTTTTCCACCGTGCTGTTCTGCCTTTGAGCTAGCTGACTATAGACTGAAACCTCAACAAATTATGAGCCAAAATAAACTTCTTTTTCTTTAAGTTGTGGGCGTTGAGTATTTTGTCCCAGCAATGAAGGAAGAAACTAAGATGACACAAATGCATATATAATGTTCATATATTCTAAAAATTACATATTATTTATTTTTAGCTAGAAACAAAGATATCTCTGGTCATCTTAGGCATCATATATAGAATCTTTGAAAGCTGTGCCTTTTCATAGAAGAGTGGATCAACAAGTTTTTCTTGCATGTCAGCTCTGTCATTTCTTTTGTTCTGAAGCTCACAGACTAAGTTTTTTTAATGGATCAGCTGGTCCAGCCTAGCCTGTTTGAAGGAATAACTGTATTACAGACCTGGGTGGGAAGATTCCCTACCTGGAAACCTTCCTATCTCCCTCCGCTTTTACCTTAGAGAAGAATTTATATAAGGAAAAAAGAGTAGAATTAGATCTTGCAGACTAGACCAGTAGTTGGGGACTTAGAGTCCCCATGGGAAGCTTGGCTGTACTTAGAAACAGTACAAGTGGTTTCTTAAAAACAATTTAAATTTTGTGTGTCCCCATACTGAACCATCTGGATTATTGGGAGGGGATCTGGACTTTTAACAGCTTCCTTAAAGGATTTGTGTAGCTAGCAGGGTACTGTGCTTTAAATCAGACCAATGCTAGTCTCCAATGAATTTTCATCAGCCTGTGAAATAAGACCAATAAAGACCACATAGTGTTTTTCATAAAATTAAATTTACTCAGATTAACATATTATCCTTTGTATTGAAGTGAGGCTTTCCTATTGTGTGTGTGAGTGTGTGTGTGTGAGTGTGTGTGTGATTAAATAGCCTTTTATAAAATGATGTTGAAAAGGATATTTTTATTATCCTTCTTGCTAAAAATTGTGATCCTGTATTTTCCTCAAACTATTTTTAAAGTTTCTATAGTTTATGAAATTCTTGGAGACTGTGTACCTCTGATCTAATCATTCTTAGAAACTGTCTATAAAACATTTTGAAAACAGGCCTATGGAAGGAAGGTCTAAAGCCCTTGGGGCTATGTGAGATTCAGATTAAATGGAACTTTATGTTTATGGCAATGGTATAATTTATTTAGATTCAAATACACTAGTGGGTGATATGAGCTTGTTTATATTTTCCTTCCAAAGACTTCAACAGACCTTTTGTTGAATAGCATTTTTCTTCATTGTAGCTCTCTACCCCTATTTGTAGTAATTGAGAAAAAATCAGAGTTTCTCACCATAGCCTTTCTGGAACTAAATTGAGTAATGGTTAAGGGCACAGATGGGTTTTGGTGTTAGGAAGACCTGTGTTCTGGCACTTACTAGGTTGTACCTCAAGCAGTGTGTTCAGTGATCTCCAAAAGACAGAAGATTCACTGGAAAACATCCTGTCAGCCATTGCCTTATTGGATTATTGTGAAGATTAAAAGAAAGGAAGTGAAAGTAGTACCTAAAGGAAATATAATTTTATTCTTGTTCTTTCTCCTTGGTTTTAGATAAATTGCTTATCCTCTGTACATAATTTAGATGTCTAACAGGGCCTTCTCTTTCCCTTACAAGTCTCAGGGATCTTATTTTAGATGCTTTCTTAACTCATGACCCACTTAAGTTGCATTCTTACCACATAGACATAAAATCCCAACTTTTCAGTTGTTTATACACACACACACACACACACACACACACACAATCCAGACACTTAAATTTTATATGAGCTAGTAATTTACTGAAAATTGGAGGTCTTAAGGCAGTGGTGACAAACCTTTAGAGATGAGTGCCCAGCGTGCATCCCCAAACCCACTATTTATCACAGAGTGCCAGCACTGCGATTACACCCGCGGTTTTAGTCCAGGAAGAAAAATCCTCATACACTGACATCATTTGTCTTAAAAGAAAAACAATACACATGCCATAGGTTTGCCACCACTTTCTTAAGGTATAGTTTGCATTACAGTGCGAGGCCTTTCACCTTCTAAAACATACCACATTGACTTACCTTTCTCCTTCCCTGTGCATCAGGATTGTGCTCCCACCAGCCAGAGAAACACATCCCCGTCTCCTGGGGAATCGCTTTGCCCTGGCACCTCATCGATACACATTTCTTCAACAAATTAACTTTCAAAGAGTCTCTTCCACTCAAAATAGCACCCTTCTTGAAAATAGTTCTACCTCCTTATATATATATATTAGGTATGCATTTTCTGTACTTTATTACGTATCTGCTATTTGGCTTCTCTGGCCCTATATTTATTGCTATGGTAAAAGAATATTTTCCCCAAAAAATATGTCAAATAAAATGGAAATAGTACCTTTTGGTGATCTTGGTTGGACTCCCTAGTATCCGTTTCTTCCAATTTAGATAATCCCAAAATGGCAAGCTTTATTCCTAACCTATAGAACATGAGAGGAATGTTACAGCTACCTGATATCAGTAAGGACTACAGTAATAAACAAGATCACATTAAAAATTTCCTAGAAATGAAGTTTTCCCCCTTGAGTATTTTAACTCATCAAAAACACATTCCAGAATCAAGTTGTCACTAGCTGTGGGATAGAACTGTTCAGCTGCAAAACATCCTGAAAGCTAGACAGCATCCTCTGTTTCATGGGAATGTATTCATCTCCTGTGGCTCCTGTAAAAAATTATCACAAAGTGGTGGTATAAAACACAAAATTGATTTGTTCACAGCTCCGAGGCCAGTAGTCCAAAATCAGTTTATGAGCATGACTGTGTTCCCTGTGGAGCCCACAGGCGAGGATCTGTTCTCTGCCTCTTCTCCCTTCTTGTGACTGCCTCTCACTTAATTCCAGCCTTCATGGTCACACTGTTTTCCCTGTCTGAAATCTCCTCCTGCTTTTCTCTTGTAAGGATACTTATTGTTAGATTTGGGGCCATCTGGATGATTTTGGTTCATCTCCCTATCTCAGGGTCCTGGATTTAGTTACACATGTAAAGATCCTTTTTCCAGGTAAGGTAGACTTTACAGGTTCCAGAGATTAGGACATCAACATATGTAGGGTATGGGGGGCTTCCAGTCAATCTATTGCACTGGAATTCTGTCTTTCCTTGTTTTCTGTAATGCCACCATCTTCTGGTTTCCCTCTCAGCTCTAGCTTCTTCTCAGTCTCTTTTAAGGCTATCCTTCTCCTCTGCTTGAGTTTTAAAATGCTCACACACATCAGAGCTGGATCTCCGGCCTTTCATCTCACTTTGTTCTTTCTCCCAAGGCAGAAGCTTCTAGTCCCATGATTTCAGTTACTGTTTATAAATAACTACTCCAACTTTCTATATTTAGCCAGACCTCCCCTTTTCTTGATGCAACCTACTAAACATCACCATTTGAGTGTTTTGGAAGTATTGCAAACCTAACATGTCGAAAATGGACCTTTTCATCCTTACCCCACCCCCATCACCACCAAAGAAAAGTCTACTCTTCCCAGAGTTCCTTAGCTCAGTGAACTACCCAGGCCTAGTACCATAATTATCTTTAATATTTTCCCCACCCTGGCTGCACACATCCAGCTTACTACCAAAACCTCCTAAAATCATTTTGTAGTCCATCTTCTCTTACGGTCATCATTGTAATCCAACTAGCTGCAACATTTTCATCTGGATTAGGACATTAGCTGTCATATTGGTCTCATCTCTTAGTCTCTCCACTGTTTGCCACAGAGCAGCCTGGATAGTCTCAAAACATAATTTGAATCATGTCATTGTGCTCTGGATAGCTTTGCACAGTGACTTCCACTACTTTTAGGATGAAACCAAAAATCCTTTGTGTGACCTCTTAAAGTCTTGTAGGATCAGTCTGATCTCATTTGCCTGTTCAACCTCATCTCTTCTTGTCACTCTACTATCAGAAGATGTCCGACCAGTTACTGGGGATGTTCTCTCCAGCTGCTGAGTCTGAACACTTTTTTTTCTTCTCTTTCCTTTTGTTTTCATTTTTCAGATGCCAGTAAAATTTTGCCCACTCTAGGATTAGAGTGGGTCCCTTTGTAGTTTTCTAATAGGTCCTTTTACTTCTTTTATATCATGAATCACAATTATTCTTAACTGTTCACTTGTTTTTCTACTTGGAGACTGTAAATACCACCAGGGCAAGTACCTTGCCAATACACCAGTCAAACAGTGCCTAGGGTAAATGGGCACTCAGTATTAATGAATGAGTGGGTTGATCTAATGACTTGAGTTGCTAAGATGTAATGAGAAAAGGCACAGCCTCATTAAAACTATTACCCATGACCTTTAATTTTTAAAATGGTGTTAATTAGATGGAATGGAGTAATGAAACTACCTATAGAGGAAACAATAGTAGATACTAGTTTTTAATGTTCCAGTTAATTCACTAAGAAGTCCTAAATATTCTTTATAGTCAAACTGTTATGATGGAGACAGTATGAGTATATAGCTTCTGAAAAATCTCACTTAGGTTCAAATAGCTAGTTTTTAGTATGAGCATGTTGAGTCCGAAAACTGTGGGTGTTCAAAGCGTTGAACTGATGAAGCATGTGGAATTGCATTCAGGCTGCTGTTTCATCTGAAGTCTTGATTGTAGGAAGGTGCACTTTAAGCTCACACACACACACACACACACACACACACACACACACACACACACACGGTGGTTCATTTCTTTGTCATGTGGCCCTGTAGCATAGCCAACAACATGGCAGCCATCCTAGTCTTAATCCTATTTACAAAACCAAGCATTTTCCCTGAAAATGATGAAAGCTTTGCATATTTGTTTTTCACTGTACTCGTCTTTCATAGGAATATACTTTGAAGTGGTGAGGATCAAGTAAAATAATAACTGAACTGGTCAAATGGAATGGTTAGAGAAACACTGTGCTCAAGCGTGGTGGGTAGGAAGCCATGGAAGATGTGGGGATAGAGAATATTACACGAAACTAGGAACAGAAGAATCTGAGACTTAAAGGTGACAATCCTATTTTACTTTATTTCTCCTTCATGTTGAAAATATCCACATGCCTCCTCGGAAGTTGCCATTCTCCAACAAAATCAACCTGTTCCCCAGGAAATTGAAAGGGTTATTAAATCAAGGAACATTAATTATCAGTTCGCTTTTATTCAGTAGGCCTATAAACCAATCTTAAACTAACTCAACAACAGAAAAGAATTTTGTAATTCCAGAATCTGGTGCCCTCCTTGGTCTTACTATAGCACCATAAAAGTGGTTTTCCTAAAAAGAAGTTTAATAGATTATGTCCCTTAAATCACAGAATAGATAAGAAAGTGTTTTATTAAATTTTTAAACATTATACAATTACATTGTTGTTGGATTAATGCTGTTTGGAACAGCAAAACTTTCCAATTGTGTGTAAGACAGTTGAATGATATAATGTGTGAACCTTTTTCCTAGTTAACAATACCATTAGTAGTTTTCACTTGTGAAGTATCTGACTTAAGTTTAGTAATCCTATGATATTGAAGTACTCAGTTCCTCCTATCCTATGTTGATAACACAGATCACCTCTGATTCCAAAAGGTTTGAGGTTTTCTCTCTACTAGCAGGCAGACGATCAGCAGATCCCAGTGGGGCCTGCTCTCTTTAGCTCAATCTAATTCTGATGCTGTTTGCAAATTCCACAGAATGAGAGTTTAGTCCCAGCTGACTGGCTCTCACTTTAGATGCCAGTCAGAATTCTAGGCCTTTGAAACTTATGACCAATTGATTTCCAGTTAGGAGTCCCACAACCCCATCCTTGAATTTAATTAATTTGCTAGTGTAGTACAAAGAACTCAGGGAAACACTGTGTTTACTAGTGTATTATGTAAGATATTTTAAAGAATATAGATAAATAGTGAGAAGGAAAGATTTGTTGGGTGTAGTTTGGAAGGATTTGCAGCCTGCAAAACCCCATCCCAGTGGAGTTGGGGTACACCAGCCTCTTAGCACATGGAGGGCTCTTGTCTTCATCTTCCTATAAACCTCCACATGTCATCTCTGCAAAAACTCTCCAAACTCAGTCTTTCTGTGTTGTTGGGGTTTGTTTGGGTTTTTTTGTTTTGTTTAGACTTTATTGGATAAACATGATTAAAGCGTGGATAACAATGTTGCAAATTGACTGGCAGGAAGCATATCTGATGTAATGCTAATAAGTGGAGTGGGATGACCAAGCAAAGCCTGTCTGTTCAGATTCTTCTTTGCCTCTGCAACATTCCTCTTCCCTTCTATGGCACAGGACCCTTTCTAAAGAGAAGGTCTTGTGATCTACTGTCGTACAGATAGGTATGAGAATTCTTCAGGGCCAGCTCCAAGACAGAAAGGGAAGTAGAGATTATAGTTTTAGTTCCAATGACCTGCTATGAAAAAGAAATGCTAGATTCTTTGGTGCTTTAGAGATAAAAAATGTTTTTTGTTTGTTTTGTTTTGTTTTTGCGACACCGAGGATTAAACTCAGGACTTGAGCTTTCAGGGGAGGCACAATGCCACTGAGCTAAATCTGCAGCTCTGGAGAGAAATAATAAACAGGTAAAGGAGAGAGGAGGAAGGGAGAGGGAGGGAAAAGAGGGTGAAAGGGAAAGAAAGAGGTAAAAAGAAAAAAAGTACTTTCTTTCACCTCTGGTGCTGAGGCCATTCTGAAATAAACACTCTGGCAGTTATGAACTAGAAACTGTGGGTGAAACCGAGAACACCCATATAAAATCATAGGTAACACCCCCATATTGAGTTTATGGTAATTTTCCATTCCCTTTCTCATGAACAAGTACATCCTGCAATTTGCTCTCTTGGCTCCACCTAGCCCTTAAGTCAGCAGAGTTATTCTGTTCTTTCTTTGCCTTCTCTTTTTCCATACAATCATGAGCAGTCAGGATTTATTTTTTGGATGAAGGCAGATGTTTTAGAAGACTGAACCCCGATTCTGTGTGGGTGATTTCCATATTATTGAGGACTCTGTGGCTGTAAACAACTGCCAAATAAGTTTTTGGGAAATAAGTACATTGTAACCTGCTATCCAGCAAAGTTTAGGCCCTCCAGACTTGTGTTGAAAATAGAAGTGGTAAAAATAAAGAGCTGTACAATCTATTCCTTGTTTCCCTAGCCCTATGTAATTATTATTATGTATCTATGTGGAATGGACATTGATTACTTTTGATTCTATCAAATTAAACATATTTCATGGTAGATGGCCTTTTAAAATTTATGATGAATTAAATGGATTTTGCCTTAAATGAAATTCTTTTAGGACTAATGAGTTTTTCCATTTATTCTTTATTGTTTACAAATTCTGCCTTGTCTTTTTATGAGTTTACATTTCTGATGTCCATCCAAATAAAGAAACTGCAGGAACTCTAAAGAAGCTAAAACAAGTTTTTAGTTTACCAAGAAGCAGATAAAAACTTTCAAAAGTGTTGACTAGATGGAAACAAGAGGAAAATAATATGTTAAAGAATGTTTAAAGAAGCCTCCAGGAGAGTTTGGGTGGGGATGGCATTGTGGTAGGAAGGAAATGGGATAGAGAAAGTTGCTAAAGCACAATTAGACCACAAGTATTTATGGAATCCCTAATGTTATAGTGTTACAAAATGTATACATGTCAGTCTTGTTTTTCAGGAGTTGAGAATCTAATTGGAAGGTAAAACATGCACAGGAAACAGAACAATTAAGTAACAATTTAGAGAAAGAAAGGAATAAAGACTGGATTGTTTTTTGAAGAGTGGTTAAGATTTAGACAAAGAATAACAACTACAACTTAGTGACATTATTCTAAGTGGTAACAAAAATAGCAAAATATATTTAGAAGCCAGAATAAATAACTATTAATATACATGCTCCTTTAAAAACCAGACAGGCATACACAAGTTGTAGACAAAAGTTCAACCTAGCAAAAACTACCACCAAGAAGTTAAGCAAATGTAATGAATATAACATTTATTGTAGTTATAAAATTTGGCAGCTGGGGGTAGTGGCACACAGCTGTAAGCCCAGCACCTGGGCGGCTGAGGCAGGAGGATCATTGTGAGTTCGAAGTCAGCCTGAACTATGTATATAGCAAGGCCTTGTCTAACAGTAATTAAAATTTAGTTATAAGTTATTTTTAATTATGGGAAATAGTTCTTTAAAAAGATAAGAAAAAGTTATGTATACCAGTAGAAAAATGGCCAGTAAACAAAAATCTCAAATATCATACAGTATTCAGCCTCAGCAAAAATCAAAGAAATTTAAACAGAATATGCAGATTTTTTCTTAAGTGACTTGGAATAGTTTCTAAAATAACATACTTATGAATGTGGGGAAACAAGCAGTTACACAATACTACTGGGAATTAAATTCTTATGGCAGAGTGGTGATAAATCAAGAGCCTTCAAAAAAACGAACATACTCTCCAATGTAACAGTTCCGTTTCTAAGAACTACTCTACGGAAATCATTAGAAAGGAAGAACATAAGAAGTTCATCCAGGCTTTGTAATCCCAAAACATTGGACACACTCCAAAAGATAGTGTGGCTATATTAACAGAAATGAGAAAAAGCAATTGATGGAGCATCTTATATCAAATGATCTTGTTACTATTGAGAATGCATACTTGCACAAAAGAATTAAAAGATTCATATCACAGCAACATTTGTGCACGCGTGTTTATAGCAGCTCAGTTTGTGATAGCTATATCTTGGAAACAACCAAAATGTCATCAACTGGAGACTGGATAAAAAAGTCGTGGTTCTTCTACAGAATGGAGTATTACTCTGCCATAAAAAATGGTAAGATTGAATCATTTATACTTAAATGGACGTATATTCAGAACATCCTCATAAGTGAAATAAATAGGTCACAGATGTATAAATAGCATATCTTTTCTCTGGTATGAGAAAATGAAGATATAGATGAGTTCTAGAATGTATATTATGTATTGTGAAATAGAAAATACTCAATGCAAAATAGGGTGAAGAGGTAAATAACAAGGGGAAAAATAATGAGATTATAACAAAAAAGAAAGAAAACAAAGCTTATGTATATAGGGGGAGGGAGTGAACGGGTGGGTAGGGGTATGGAAAAAAATGAGAACTAAGTTGTGCCATATTCTGGTACAATTGTCATTGTTGAGTGCAGTCATAATGTGTATATGTAATGTACCAATAAAGATTTCAATTTTTTAAAAAATGCATACTTGGGGAATGTGTGCATATTATCAGTATTCGCATATACATTGGGGTGCTGGGAAGGTTCTATGTACAACACTGTCAATTGTTCTGAACTCTAGAGAGTGGGATGGATGGTCAGTTTTTTCTCCTTTTTGCTTATCAATGCAGTGAACATGTATTATTTTTTGAAATAGATTTTAAGGAAAAAGAACTTGAGAATAAGAAGGAAGGAGGTAGTCCTTTTAATGCTTTAAAATACACTTCCTCTTCCTATTTAAACATAAGAAACATGTTCTGATTCAGTTGTAGAGGGATTTGGCATTGGGAAAATCCTACCCTCTACTCCACCTTACTGCTCTTTCTTAGAAAGACTATGCATAGTTATGTTTTAATCCTTCGAGAATTGAAAGTCAGCTAATTTGAAATGATCTCATTTGTTGATTCTCGAAACTGTTTCCTTTAATTTTGAGAACCAAACAACTGAGACTGTATTCAGAAAGTCTTTGCTGTACCTATGACCTAAAGAGCTGAGCATGTTTTGTCTTCCCGCACATTGTTTCTGGTTTAACATTTAGTTCTTGGGTCTCTTTTGATTTTAGTTAAGTAGATGGTGAGAGATAATCTTCTGCATGTGGATAATGAAATCTTACATTCATTACATTTTCCAAACACCATTTATACAAAGGCAATCTTCCCTCCACTATGTTTTTCTGTCATTTTTGCCCAAGATCAAATAGTTGCATGTACCTCAGGGTTGTTTCTGGCTTCTGTACCATTGACCCCCAAGTTTGCTTTTCTGACAGTACCATGCTCTTTCTATCACAGTAGCTTTATAATACTGTATAACTTCAGGTCTGGGATGATGATGCCTCCTGCTTTGCTCTTTTTATCCAGGATTGCTTTTGCTGTCCTGGGTCTCTTTTGGTTCCATATGAATTTTAGGATATTTTTGCTGTGAAGAATGTTGTTAGAATTTTGATAGGGATTGCATTAAATCTGTATATCAGTTTTGGAAGCCATAGCCATTTTGACTATAGAGGTTCTGCCTATCCAAGAAGAAAGTATATCTTTCCATTTTTTGATGTCCTTCAATTTCCTTTTCCAAAGTACTGTAATTTTCATTGTAAAGGTCTTTTACTTCCTCAGTGACACATGCATATCCATGTTTATAGCATCACAATTCATAACAGTTAAACTTTGAAAGTGGCCTATATGTCCATTGACAGATAAATGGATGAAGAAAACAAGACATTTACACAAAATGGAGTACTACTCTGTCATAAAGATTTAAACTTGAATCATTTGTAGAAGAATGGATGCACTTTGAGGCCATAATGTTAAGGGAAATAAATCAGACATACAAGGTTAAATATCATGTGGTTTTTCTTATATGAGAAACCTAAAGTAAAAATAAAGAGCAAAACAAAAGATAGATAGTGAGTAGTAGAGTAGAAGGAGAGGAGAAGGGCATAAGTTATGAAAAAAGAACTGGGATATGTCATGTACATGTACCAACCTCCCACAAGGAATGTAAACATTATGTACTACACACTTGTGCTAATAAACTAAAAATTTATTTAAATTACATTTGGTACCTTCAGGAGATGCAGCTGATTTTTGTAATAGTTACAGTCCAACAGTTTCTCTTCATTTAAAGTTAAAATCCTTGACTCAGAACTTCTTTGATATAGAAACAACCCCTGGTACATGCAACTATTTGATCTTAGACAGAGGTGGCAAAAAATGGAGTGAAGGAAAGAGCCTTTTTATAAATGGTGTTGGGAAAATGTAATGAATATAAGACTTTATTATCCACATGCAGATGTTTTGAGTTTACATTTCCTTTATCTTTAAATTCTTTTTAATTTCTCCTGTGCTTCTGTTTAGATTCTGTCACAATGAATGGATCCAGCATGGCAAATACATCACCCAGTGTAAAATCCAAAGAGGACCAGGGCTTCAGTGGCCATGATGAGAAGGAAAACCCATTTGCAGAGTACATGTGGATGGAGAACGAAGAGGATTTCAATAGACAGGTAAAGAAAGAAGTGAAAGCCTAATACCACATGTAACTTAGCTGTGATATTCTGTCAGTGTGACAAAAAGAGAGATAAAAGCAATAGGTGCAGTTGGTTTTATAGTAAGTTAAAAAATACTTGGAGGCCTCAGCTAGAATAACCAAGAGGCATCTTCAGATGCTAAAAGAAGACCAAATCAGGAACATACTGATAATTTTCTACCAGGCTGATTAAAAGAAGACAAAAGCATCAAATTAGTTAACTGATGGCTGAAAATTCTTACCTAATGAACCCATGCATAACTAGATTCTATAGAATAGTATTTACACCATGATATTAAGTTACACTGTATTTGCTAGGGAGAAGCCCTGCTTATATCCTCCTTGGGACTAGAGTGTTTATTGGATTTCGGTAGGTGACTGTAAAACAGTCTAGGAGGTTCTTAGAGTTGAAATAGAACAGGACTCTCCCTCATCCCAGCGGACCGCAGTCCTGTCATGACTGCAGCTTTGTGTAGATCAGTGTGAGAATGGTTCTGGCAACTGAACCCAGCGCCTTTGGACTGAGCTGCATTGTCAGCCTCTTTTTTTTTTTTTTCTGAGATAAGATGTCTTAATTTTGCAGGATGGACTCAAACTGCTAGTCCTACTGCCTCAGCCTATAATCCAGGGTGCTGGGATTACAGGCATGATTTCACATGATTAACCTGAAATTAATAACTTGAATTGTGAAACAATAAGGAACAATGGTAGCAAGTTTTTCTATACTCTAAAGGTGATTGATTGTATTTGCTTATAGAAAATGTGATAGTCTGCATTTCATTTTAAAAATAAATGCAGATATGATAGGTAATTAATAACTGAGTGAAGACAAACATAATTCCTGTAGAGTTTTTAAATAGTTATATTTGACTTTTGTGGTGACCTCACTGTTCCACTCTGCATTCATCTAGCCTCTGACTGAATAATTATAGATTGTAGAAAGCATAATTTATTTGTCTTGGCTAATTATACTTACCAGCCATTCTTAATTCTGCTGACTAGTCTTTGGACAGCTAAAAGCCAGATGTCTGTATTTTAGATCAGCTGTGAGCTCCTATGTAGTTTAGCAAACTAGGGCAGGGAGTGTGGAAAAGTACTGAAAAGCTAATTGTTGACAGAAACACATATGTGCACATGCACACACACAACACATATGCAGAGTTTGATGAAAACAGTTTAGGGGCCTTAAAAATTATGACTTACTTGAGAACTAGGAAAGCAATGACAACTATATCCCTGGAAACTTTAAGGATTGCAGTAAATAGCAGACATTTTAAAAGGCTGAGCAGGTAAATAATTGCTCATATTTACTTTGATGACATTATTTTGCACTATTACATGATATGAATGTGTGAAGGATTGAGTATTTTAGAGAACTTTATTATTCATTTGAAAACATGAAGGTTTAAGGGATTTGAATGATATCACTTCTTTTCTTTTTCTTTTTTTTTGGTTTTTTTGAGACAGGGTCTCAC
Organism: Petromus typicus; assembly: GCA_004026965.1. NCBI lineage: Eukaryota > Metazoa > Chordata > Mammalia > Rodentia > Petromuridae > Petromus > Petromus typicus. The sequence continues at coordinate 79,917 of PVIR01002507.1, read as the reverse complement.
TTTGTAGTTCAGGCAACTCCTGAACTCACTATGTAGCCTGGGCTAGCCTTGAACTCACAGCAATCCTGGCTCTGCTTCCCAAGTGCTGGGATTACAGGCATGAGCCACCTGGCATTCCGGTATGTGATATCAGGGATTGAACTCAGGACTTTGTGCTTGCCAGGCAGATGCCAGAACCACTGAGCTAAATCCCTCGCTCCATGATACTGATAAATATATATATACATATATATATATAAATTTTAATATTGTCCAATTCTCAAACTTTTTTGTTTTTGCGGAACCTGGGATCGAACTCAGGACCTTGTGCTTGCCAGGCAGGCAGCAGCAGCACTGAGCTACATCCTTAGCCCTGATTGATATCACTTCTCCATGTACCATGGTAGATTGATTTGTTCTTAGTACTGTGAGCTGGAGGGTTCTTACCCTCCTCAAATTGTTTCATCTTGGGCCGGGGAGTTAGCTCAGTGGTTCCGGCGCCTGTCTTGCAAGCGCAAGGGCCCGGGTTCGATTCCCCGGTAACCACATAACAATACTGGGTGTGGAGACTCACACCCAGCAGCAACCAGTACCACATACCACAGTGCCAGGCATGGTGGCTCACGCCTGTAATCCCAGCACTCGGGAGGCAGAGGCAGGAGGATTGTGATGTGAGTTGGAGGCTGAGCTCAGGGCCAGCCTGAACCACAAAGCGAGACCCTGTCTCAAAAAAACCTAAAAAAAAAAAAAAAAAAATTGTTTCATCTTACTGTTTTTTCGTAGATATTTTATTAGAAAGTCAGAAAATACTGTTTCAGGGTTGCTAGCTAGAATCCAGTTTTTCCCTTAAGATACAACTTAAGACAGTAGTATGAAAAAAATGTTGCAACCCCCAGCACTAAGCAGAATGAAGAGAAGGAATTTGCCAAATATGAATGAAGAGGCCAAGTAAAGACACACTAAATTCCACAAAGATATGCATTGAAGGGGAGGCTGATAAAATTGTATCAAAGTGTAATTTTCATGACAAAAAGAATCAACTCTGTCCTAGTTACTTTCTTGTTGCTAAGACATAATACCTTCTATTCAAAGGAAGAAAGATGTACTTTGGCTCACAGTTTGCAAAAGTTTCAGTCCATAGTTCGCTGGCTCCAAGGCATGGTGGCATGGCAGAGGGGCTGGCAGCGGTAAAAGTTTATGGAATGGCAGCAAAAAGCCACGATATCAATAGAGGAGGGATGGAGATACACCCTTCCAGGCCACGCCCCCAGGGGCCCACCCCCACCCAGTACTACATGAGCTGTAAACTCACCAGTTAGACTAATCCATTGGTGAGTGTCGGCCATCCACTCACCTCTCAGAAGCCCCACCCCTGAGCACATGAAACTTTGTGGGGATATTTAGATATAAACCGTTACAAATTCCCAATTAAAGTAGTACCACTTATTCGTATCTCAGGAAGTATAATTCAGGAAAGAAGAGGGTAAGTAAGATATTGAGACATAAATATCTAAGTGGGGTCAAATATACTAATTATAATTGTAAGGTAAATTCCTCATCCCACACACAGCTTCATTTTTTTTAAATTCTGAGATAGGTTTCTGAGTTTCCCAGGCTGAGTTCAAACCCGTGGTCTTCCTGCTTTAATCTCCCAGAGTACTGGGATTATCCATGTGTGCCACCAGTTCCCGCTCAACACACAGAATTTTTAAGAGAAAAAGAGGCTGAAAAAGGCCTAAAACTAACTACCTATAGTTTACAGCATGTGCTGTCACTCATCTGTCTACCATGTGGAAAGATAGGAAGAATGTTTGGTGAATTTTTACATCTTACAGTTCTTTTGCAAATACATTTCTTACTAAGGTCTTTTTTAAATTCAAATCTTTATTGGTACATTATATATACACGTCATAGTCACTTTCAGCATTGAGAATTTGTACCACTGTATGATATGACACTATTTAATTCTCATTTTTTCCCATTCCTCTACCCACCCAAAAACCCCCGCCCCCATATACATAGGTTTTTCCTTTTTTATTACCATCTCATTAGTTTTCCACTTTATTTACCCCTACACCCCATTTCCTTTTAAATATTTTCTATTTCACAAAATCTAATATATATACTAGAACTCATTTACATCTTCTTTTTCTCACACCCTAGAAAAGATATGATATTTACACATCTGTGGCCTATTCATTTCATTTATGAGGATGTTCTGAAGGTACATCCATTTGAGTATGAATGCCTTGAGTAATACTCCATTCTATAAAAGAATCACATCTTCTTTATCCAGTCTCCAGTTGATGGACATTTTGGTTGTTTCCAAGATCCAGCTATCACAAACTGAGCTGCTATAAACACGGGTGCACATATGTTGCTCTGATATGACTCTTTCAGCTCTTTTGTGTATATTCCTAGCAGAGCAATAGCAGTCAAATAGGATTTCTAAACCTAGTTTTTTGAAGAATCTCCAAACTGATCTCCACAGTGATTATGTGAGCTACACTTGTTTTTTAACTCTAATTTCTATTATTTTCCTGTGAAAATCTTGTACGTAAAGTTATCATAAGTATATTCCAAAATGTCAACAACGTTCATCCATGTCTGAGTGTTAGATTAAGGGAGGCTTTCTTTTTTTTTTCTTAGTTCTAATTTCCAAACTGTTATATAAAGAAAATGGATTGTTGCTACAGTAAAGACAGTGCGTTCGGAAATAAATGCTCCATAAAGGAAATATATAAAAGAACGTTAGAGGGTTTACCTAGTATTCACAAGACCCTTGGTTCAGTAGCAAGTCCACGGTAGAGAGTGTAAAAAAGAATTGAGAGAAAATGTACCAGGAAATAGTCAAACACAAAGTTACATTAAATCTTATGGCTTGGAAATATTTTGTTGTATTTTAAGAACTTCATAACTATATAATTCACTTGATGAGATTAGTAAAATGTGTGGCCCATTGTGACATCGAAATACTTTTTTTTTAAAGTCTTGCTCTGAGTGATTTTTCTTCTGAATTCATGAAGCCTACTGTTACAGTAGGCCAATTTCAATTAATTTTTGCTTGACCTTTCTACTGGTGATGGCACTGTGAATCTGCCACCAAGTAGGCTAAAGGAAAAAGGAATTTCTCAAATATGAATTAGGAAGCCAAGTAAAGTTGTACTAAAATCTGCAAAGTTATCCTAGCCTAGTGGCACACACCTGTAATCTCAAGCATTCGGGAAGCTAAGACAATAGGATGGCGAGTTTGAGGGCAGCGAACTCCTTAATGAGCCCTTGTCTCAGAAAAAAACAAAACATCAACCTCCAGAATTAACTGTACTCCTACTAAGGATACAGTGTCTGTTTATATATTCATATATGTGTTCCTTGCTTTGAGAGAATAATCTTCACTATCCAAGTAGTAATTATTTACTGCCTGTCTCCTTTGCATACTCTCCACAAAATGGGAAATTCAGGCCAGGGATTTAGCTCAGTAGTTCCAGCACCTGCCATGCAAGCACAAGGACCTAGGTTCAATCCCTGGTAACTACATACAACAATCTGGATGTAGAGACTCATTCATGCCCACCAGCAATCAGAACCACATACCACAGTGCTGGGCGTGGGGGCTCATGCCTGTAATCCCATCACTCGGGAGGCAGAGGCAGGAGGATTGCTGTAGAGGCAGGAGGAGTTCAAGGCTGAGCTTCAGGGCCAGCCTGAACTACAAAGTGAGACCCTGTCTCAAAAAATAAAAATATAAATATAAATAAATAAATAAAAGGGAAATTCAAAAAGAGTTCCTTCTCTACAAATGAAGAAGAGTTTCACGCTGTAAACTGATTTTCTATAAGGTTCTATAATTGGAACATACTGGTGTCACATATTACAGGTCTTATAAGATCTGTGAAGACCTAGGATTTCTATTTTAGATAACCATTTCTTTAGTTTTAATGGAATTCAGTTTAAAAAATGAAAGTTTTGTTTTCTCTAGCCAATCATTAGAAGCATCTTAATTCCTGGGGTTTATACAAGATCATTCTTAGTTGCAGAATAATATCTGAAGGGAAGGATTAGGGAAAACCATGGGAGGGATGAGCCCCCTGTGTTAGTACGTCTGACCTGCTCTCCTTTGCTGGCCAGGTGGAGGAAGAGCTGCAGGAGCAAGACTTCCTGGACCGCTGCTTTCAGGAGATGCTAGATGAGGAAGACCAGGATTGGTTTATTCCAGCACGAGACCTGCCTCAGGCCATGGGACAGTTGCAGCAGCAATTAAATGGACTGTCAGTCAGTGATGTCCACGATTCTGAAGATATCTTGGTGAGCACCGTGCACACACATGATGTAGTAAAAAGAGTGTAGGATCTGGAGTCTCAGACTCTCTTTCTCACTTCCAGCCTTCAGCAAGCTCTCTGGAGCATTTGAGCTGTTCGATCTCCACTGCTCAGACAGGCATTGAGAGGATGCAGGGAAGACATAGAGCTCCTCACAGAGCACTGAGAAAGTCATGGTGTTGCCAGCTTTGATTTCCTCTCAGTGGGCTTTTCTGGGAACTGGGGTGAAGGATAAAATTGTGAATACTGCACAAATTTGGCTACAAATGACCCTCTGCTGTTGTCCTTCTCTAATACTGTCCTCTGAATGTGTTTAAAATATTCTATTTCTGAGTGATTCTGTTATAAAATTACCTATTCATTTTAGAAGGAACACACTCCCATAAGAGGCCATTTCTGCTTATAATTGGATTGGATCAATGGATTCCATTTCCAGGTTTATGTGGTATCAGAATTCTTTGAACACTGAAGTGAAGTTTTCATAAAAATCATGTTCAGAGTGATTGTGAGCTGCAGTTTTCCCAGGTCTGAGGTGTTTACAGGAGAGTAGATAACCAAAGAGAGTACAGAAAGATAAAGAAAAATAGAGATTGTGGTGACCTGACTGGTTACATAGAATACCCTGATTTTCACCAGGTTAATGTACTCAGTGTACTGAAAACTTGGAGTTGAACTTGGAGGCCTCTGATGAACTTTTGGAAAATATGAAGGGAATGGAGTCTAAAGCAGGAAGGAGAAAATGAGCTTGTTCATGGCTGAGTATATTAGGAGCTACTGAGAGCAGTCCAGTCCGAGTTACGAGTTTTTTGGGTTTTTTTTTTCTCTCTACTTAAGGCTAAGGGGAGGGTACTGGCAAAGGAAAGGGGTGTGGAGTGCAGCGGGGGACTGGGTAGGTAGCTCAGTGAAACAGTGCTTGCCGAGCATGTGTGAGTCTCTGGGCTTGATGTCAAGCCCTCACAAAAAAAGTGGGGTGGGGGGATAAGTGGTATAGATGGCCTTGGGATTTAGTATCACTTGGTTTGTCTTCCTTTTTTTTTCTTTCAGAGCAAAAGTAATCTGAACCCAGATGCCAAGGAGTTTATTCCAGGAGTGAAGTACTGATTCAAGGCAAAGCTTCAAGAAGGACTTATCTGTCCCCATATCTGGGGATAGCAGTGCACAAAAGGGCGGAGCTGAAGAGGGGGTGGGGGGTCAAGGGGTACACAGCCGGGATGGGGAATGGTGGTTTAGATGGGTACTGTGACTGAGTGGCTAATGTGCTCAGTTTTGCAAGCCTCTGAGTATTTATTTCTCTTTTGTTCTACTGACTTTCATTTGAAGAAGTTTCTTGTTTTGTTTCAAATTAGCTCTTATGAGTTAAGGAAACTGTAATTTTCTTTTTTTTAATCAAGAATGTCTTGCTGTCTGTGTCAAAATAAGCTGACCAAGCAAAGCAGGGTATTTAAAGAATAATCTTCTCACTTCTTGTACACATGCCAGGAGTGAGGAACAGCAGAGATCTACTTGTGGAGTCTGTTAAGCTTGATGCGAAGAGGGGTAAGCTGAGGAAACAGATCACATAAACCAGAATAGGAGGCATAGCTCCTGTGACTCTTGGGGTTTCCGCAGTGCTTTGGGACTCTCAGTGGCCTGCTGAGTGCCTGTCTCTGCTCTAAACCCCATTCCAGAAAATAGATAAAGTTCTTGGTGTATGGTAACTCTTTGGTAGCTGGTAAAAAGCTTAAATCAGAAGAGGAGGGCTGTCATAGTGATTGTCACTTCAGTCATTCAGTATCATCCTATTCTTTGGCATTTGTTTTCAGCTATCATTAGCCATTACCAGAGAAAAAGAACTTAGGGTTGATTTGCCATCTTGACCTTCATGGTGTCCATTCCCCTTGAGTCATTTTCATCCCAGGCCTGCTATTTCTTTTTTTTTTTTTTTGGTTTTTTTGAGACAGGGTCTCGCTTTTTTGTGGTTCAGGCTGGCCCTGAGCTCAGCCTCGAACTCACATCACAATCCTCCTGCCTCTGCCTCCCGAGTGCTGGGATTACAGGCGTGAGCCACCACGCCCGGCACTGTGGTATGTGGTACTGGTTGCTGCTGGGTGTGGGTCTCCACACCCAGTATTGTTATGTGGTTACCGCGGAATCGAACCCGGGCCCTTGTGCTTGCAAGACAGGCACCGGAACCACTGAGCTAACTCCCCAGCCCCCAGGCCTGCTATTTCTAAGAAAAGATGCTACCAAAAGTTCTGTGAGACCTGGTCATCAGCTTAGCCTGGAAAAATCGTTCTCAAATTCTGTTTGTTGTGTCTTAAATTTATTAGGAGCTTGTTCATGGCTGAGTATATACTACAACTCCATCAGTACTTGGTTCTCCTGGTATCTTAATTTCCTCAGAAAGGTTATTCACTTTTTCAGGACACTAGCAAGAAGCTCATTACACAACGTGTATTCTTCTCCTCACCTTACAGGGTTATGCAGAAGAACTCAGAACTGACTTAGTCTGCTTTGTCCACATGACTATACCTAATTCTCTGAGGTAGTATTATAAATGTCACTCTCCCCACACACCGGCTTTTTTGGTTTTCTAGGTTGACCTCTCTAAGTGTGTTCCTGTTGTCTTCTGTGTCTATAAGTCACTGAGATTGTTTTGTGATACTTCCAAAGAACTCACCTGGGCACCAGGAGTTGCCTTTGTACCTAGAGAGATAGATGGCAGTGTTATATGTGGAAAAGAATGTGTCTAGTTCTGGTCATACTGCTAGGACGAGGACTTGCAGAGGCCTGAGAATGTAGTGGCTTTTGTGTGACTGCTACTGGGCTGTGAGATAGATCTATAACGGGAAAATCCTGTAATTTGAAATAAAGTCGATGTAAATTCAGTATGTGGATGTAGGACAGAGATTGGAAGGAAAGGACTAGGATCTGAGAATGTGGAAAAACTCTCATTCTTATGAACCCCCTTATTGAATTGTTTTTTGAAGTACCAGGGATTGAATCCAAGGCCTTGCACATGCTAGGCAATGTATTTTACCATTGAGATAAATCCCAGTCCCTTGTTGACATTTTTGACTAGGTATAGACTAAAGCCAAATTCAAAATATAAACTTCCATCTTTTCCCTCATTGAGTCTATATAAAGTGGCTTCAGTAGGTCATGTGTCACGGGAAGGCAGCTTAGGGAACTTGCATTGCCAGACATGCATATTCATTCCCAAACTGTTAATGCTTTTTTCAGGGAGGGCTCTGAATTAAGAAACAACTTTTTTGCAACTTTCAGCTAGGTTTGTAACCGCTAATAAGGAAAGGGCTTTCGAAGCACAGTGGATCCTTGATTTACGAGTTCAATTCATTTGCAAGGACTAGTTGTAACTCAAGTAGATCAATTGAAGGCTCAGACTCTTTTACACAGCCTTCAACATCTCTCTCCTGTATACAGGTAGATCTCAGTGTCCTTAGAGAGACACTGGCCCAGGATTTCTCATTTAACCTCACATAGGAAAGAATGTTGTAATTTTCCTTCCAAAACTCTAAGGGTTAAATCTGAGACCATCTGGAAGCACAAGTGGCCAGCGTTCAGGTCATAACTCCAGACTTTGTTTGTAAGTTAAAACTAAACTTCTGATTTTAACCCAAGTTGTTCCTTTGTCAAACCAGTTATAATTCAAGAGTCTACTGTACATAAATAGAGGAAATCTCCTGGAGCTGCTATGCCTACACCAGTTTTCATTAGGCAGTCCAAGCTCAGGATGCTGAATTGAAGGCTACTGGAAATGTGTAGAGTTGCAGGAAGAGCCTTTTTCAAGACTGTGCATTTCCATTAAAAAGACCATAGCAGACTCGCTTGGCTGCCCATCTGAAAAGTCCTATGAGGACCCTGAGTGGCTATGTGTCCATCCTGAAGGTTTGTTCTTCTGAGGCCAGGATAAGTTAAGCTTCTGTTGTGGTCCAAGAGGGCTCATGTTGCCCTCTGCTGTGGTAGCCCATTTTGGATGTCAGTCTTCAGCAGGGTTTCCCAAAGCATCCAAGACTAAGACAACTCTGCCAGATGAGTTGGAGCCTGAGAGCTACTGTTTCCTGTCCTGAGACAGTATGCTAACTCCAAAATCAGGAAGCAGCTAGAAGGGTGCTCACTTGTTTAAAGAAGAGGTCTAGTGCCTCCAGCGATTTCTCCTATGACCCAACTCTTTTGCATCTAATTTATTTGGTGAGGTAGGAGCGCAATTGTCCCTCAGGCTTCAGGCTCACCTCTTAAAGATTTTGCCAACTTCTTAGCAGAAAAGTCACGTGGGTCTTATGGACCTTTCAGCGAATAAGGGCTAGGTTCCTCAATTTCAGACTTTTCTTCACAGTGGAGGTTCTGCGTGCAAGCCAAGCTGGACACCTTTGCCATTTAAGGCTTGTATTTATAAGTGATAATTTTGATGTTGAATTTAAGCCACTACTCTCTTGTTTTGGCAACTAGAAGTTTGAGGATTTATATAGAAATGGAACATGCATTTTTGAACAGTTGCCAGTCTGGCTGGTTCCAGTGTTAGTTTATTAGTGGTTAATTTCTGATTATTGTGATTATTTGTTTGACTCAAAAACTCTAAGGTGGAAATTTCTTTATCTTCAAGGAAAAAAAATTTAAAGAATGTCTTTTCAGTTTTTCCAGACCTTTGAACTGCAACAGAAAATCAGAGGATCAAACCCAGCCTTGGGCATGTACAGCTCTGGGTCTTGGACTATTTTCTCTCTACAGTAAGTTGATTTTGGGATACCAGTTAAGGGCCACCAGAAAAGATCATAATGAAAAGGCTGGAACTTTGTAAAAGCTTTAGTTTCTAAAGTCACAGCTGAGCTATCTTTAATCAAGGTTATAATGCTAACTGTAGGTTAAAAGTAAATGTTTTCAGTGAAATACTAAGCAGCATTTCCCAAATCTTTTTTTTGCTCTAATGTCGGATTTTTGTCTTGATTTTTAGACAGGCTAAGGAGGTCAGGTGAATACAATGGCACTTAATGTATTAGAGAGGAAAGTTGTATGGGGACATAGCCAAAGGCAATAATTGGAATGAATCTTCTTGCATTAGGATTGCTTTGAACCCTGGGTCAGTGATGGTGAACCTTTTAGAGCTTTGTGTGATAACAAACTACCGGCTATGACACATGGCGTGGGTTTGCCAGCACTCCCCTAGGTAGACGTGTGACTGCCTGTGTTTCGGAATCCACTCTGGTGACAGGTGGGGTAGGCCTTCAGTAAGGCTGTTGGTATTAGAGGCTAATGACCTTGCTGGTTCAAGAAGTACTGAAGTACAGGGATGAAAAATGACAAAGTTGACCAAAATTTGGAAATGTCCGCCTATTGAGAAAGACTATGTATTCCCCAGCCACTCTCCTTCCAGGATAATGTAAATAATCCTTATCTTGATGTGTGTAAAGAAAACCTGTGAAATGAGCCTGATGTGGTGTTTATTGAGACCCTGATCTCCTGCCACACTTTCCCTCATGAGTCATTACAGCCTTCATTGCCCGTTAGTTCTGCAGGTCACTCTCTGGTACGGCCCGAGCTGTGTTCCCTATGAGTTTCGTCCACAGGTTTGGTTAGTCATCATCTGGAAAGAGCCCCACACATCCCGTTTTCATTCTTCCATACTGAGGCCTCCTTAGATTCTGTTAAGAATTGTATTGTAAGATTTATTCAGCTTTCTTCCCTCTGTTTATACCTTTTTGCTAGTTACCTTTTATTTAAAAATAATAGATATTTTTAGGGTATTTAATACTTTCAAAAAATGAAAACAATTTTTCAGTCCTAGGGATCAAGCCCAGGGCCTTGCACATGCCAAGAAAGCACTCTACTAGTGAGCTACATCCCAGCCCTACGATAATAAACATTTTAAATATTTTACTATTTTATAGTTAAAATGTGTTTTCTATAAAATAGTAAGATGTTTCACTCTACCAATCAACACAATGCTATAATCCTACCTTGTTGTGACCTTTCAAAATGCCTCATGCTTGACCGGTAGTTGGTAAAGAGGGAGTCTGTTTTTAAAAAACTACTTTAAATTCAACCATTTCAAGGGTACACCTTGATGGTTTCAGTAACTTTCCTCAGTGGTTCAGCTCTAACCATTACTTAGTTTTGGAATGTTTTCATCCCTCCCAGTAAGATTCACGCGCTCATGAGGTCAACCCTTCTTTCCAACCCCAGTTGACTTTATGTAAATTCAGCTTTTCTGAGTATTTCTTGTTGATGGAATGATACTACGTGCCATCTGGTTCTGTTCACTTAGCATGTTTTTGAGGCTCATTGCTGACATGTTTCGGTGGTCCTTTTTATGGCTGAGCAGTACACTACGGTGGGTGTGGCATTATGTCAGCGAAGAGTCTTTTAAACCTGGATTTCTACTTCCTGTGGCCTAAATGGAAGCCTCTGAACATAGGGTTCCATAGGGGAAGTCATTGTGTATGTCAAAGAAATTCCTTTTCAGAACCAGCTTTGTAAACAGAAGTTCCATAAAAGGAGCCTCAACTGCTGCAGAAATTTTTATAATTTTCAACTTATTTTTTATGAGGAATTTTTGAGCTATCTGCTATACGTCAGGATTTTTGAAGCATCTGATAGATACATTCAATGAGTATGCACTTGAATGGACAAAAAAGTAAAACTGTCAGTGCTGTGCTGGATGTTTCTTCCCCCCCTCAGAATGGATGGGAAAATCTCAACTTTCTATATACAGTGTCATGTCTCCACTCACACAGCTGCTCACTGGACACATTTGGAGGGAAGGAGGGCCCACAGCAGAGGTGGGAAGGAGAGGGAGTGGAGCCTGTCTGCATGGGCCCAGCTGCCAGTGTGCATGGGGACTGAAGTGCTGGTGTAACCCTGGCAGCCCAGCACCTCGGCTGACCTAGATCTAGAATCATCTTTCTGTTTAAAAGCTGGCTTTTTCCCCTCCTGAGTACATGACAGTTAATACTACTTTGGGAGAGGAAAAGTCACTTAAAACAATTTTCATAAAAACATCAAAAATGGAAAAAAGTTACTTTAAAAATTGCTATACAAACTGAATGGCAGCTGTTAAAAACTTCAATAAAATGAGAATAAAATGTACTTGCTGGTAGTGGTGCCCTTTTCCAAGGGTTGGGTCACTGTGCATCATTCTACTGGGGAAAGTGTGTGGTGAGACTTTTTTTTTTTGTCTCAAGATAATCAGTTTCCATTGTACATTTTCCTTATGGGCTTGGAAGTCATAGACGTGAGTTAATCTGACTTTTCCAATTTCTCTTCATGCCCTTTGGCCTCAGTTTTATTTCTAAAGATGACACCCCATAAGAATTACTGTGAAAATTAGTTTTAAAATGCTGACTAGAACATTAAGGACACTTTAATACATGATAGCTATTAGTGGCAGTACACATACAATACCTGGAGCAAAGAGGTAGTAAAGGAATCCTTGGGCTACAAAGAAAACTGCAGTTACTACTGTACTTTCCTGTTTAGGGCAAACCACCCCCTACTTAGAAAACAAGGCAGGCAATTCCATATCTGCCTGTTAACCACTGAACAAGTCTGAGAACCTGCTGTATACCAGGTATTGTCTTGGGCACTGAGACTATGGACTCAACAAGCAGACATAGGCCTGCTATTGAGATAAGTGTAGTGACTTTTACATACTCCAATTAATACCCAGTTTGGAATATCCCAGTGACTTTAGGCAATTTTATCATACAGTAAAAAGTCCATGGGACCAGCATATGGCCAGTAGGTTTTGTTTTGAGCCCTATTTGAGCCCTATTTGCCCTCTTTCCAAAACCAAGGAGAAAAATAGAGCTGATTTGTTGAAGTATAAAACATAATAACCTATAAATCTTAGGTGCAGTTCCATGCATTTTCAGTGAAAAAGAGTATATTCATTTTCAGTCCTTAGAGCACTCATCACACCTATAGGACATTTAATAAATGTTAGCTGAGTGGACAGAACTGATGGAGCTGTGTTGTCTGTGAGGTCATGCAGGTAGGTAAAACCCTTCTCTCCCTTCGTGTATAAATATTAACACAGTAAGTAAAACCCTTCTCTCCCTTTGTGTGTAAATATTAACATGGTAGGTAAAATCTCTCTCTCCCTTTATGTATAAATATTAATGAAGTATTGTTAGTGAGCTTTAATATCTTAAACAAGGCAACAGAACTCACTTCATCACATGCACCAGAAGAAACAAAACAAAGGAGAATTTCCTAGCAGCTCAGTGCCCAGGAAGAAGGAACTATAATACTATCTACCTGATAGAAGCCTTTAAGATTTCCTCTTACTACTCTTATCGTGAGACTGCTACAGGGATGTCATGGTAGTGCAGTATCCCATGAATTACTCTTGACACTTTGTTAGATGAAGGAAAATATAAATTTTTTTTTTTTTTTTTAGGTTTTTGGAGACAGGGTCTCGCTTTGTGGTTCAGGCTGGCCCTGAACTCAGCCTCAAACTCACATCACAATCCTCCTGCCTCTGCCTCCCTAGTGCTGGGATTACAGGCGTGAGCCACCACGCCCGGCACTGTGGTCTGTGGTACTGGTTGTTGCTGGGTGTGGGTCTCCACACCCAGTATTGTTATGTGGTTACCGGGGAATCGAACCCGGGCCCGGGTCCTTGCGCTTGCGAGACAGGCACCGGAACCACTGAGCTAACTCCCCGGCCCGGAAAATATAAATTTTAATAAAACTTAAAAAAAAAAATCTCATGATTTTCTGCACAGTGACCTGTGTAACATAACCTTAGCAACGAGAATAAACAATCTCACCACATCTCAATATGGTGGGAACCTGAAACACATCTCACTTCAACATTTTAAGACTATCTTCATTTTGGGGCCTAGAGATGCAGCTCAGTGGTACAGTACTTACTTAGTACGTATGAGGCCCTAGGTTTTATCTCTAGCACATAGGCAAGAAAAAAAAATTGTCTCCATTTTCTCAAACATTTATTCAACACATATGCTAGTATTAAAAGATATGCTCATTACTCTGCTTCTAAATCCTCTACTGTCCAGTTGGAATGGCAGAGACTACACAATAGTAAGGAAGATGGATGGCTGTATGTAAAGAACATAAGTAAATCTCAGTATTTAGGAGGTCTGCGCCAAAACCCTAGTTGAAACTAATTTTGAAAGCATGTTAAAATAAAGCCACCAAGCTCACCACTCAACTCAGAAGTGATACTAGGATTTTGAGATATAGCAAAGGTGTTTCTGGTGTATCCTTGTTCTTTGCAAGCCAGAAACATGCTGAGTGCTATACCGCTATGGTCAAAGCTGGAAATGGCCAACTATCCCTTCAGGAGGGACGTGGCTCTGAGTCGTTACTACTCAAAGCTCTAGCTCGCTGATGGATGGGAATCTGTTCTCTAGTGATGTGCTATGAATGAACATCCTCTGACTTGGGAAACAAGGGCTAGTCAGAACTCAAAAGCTATAGAGTCAAACTCTCGAATACATGTACGGGAAATTTGCAGAAGTTACTGAATCACTTCAGTAGACATGAAAATTCATGGCTGAGCACAGTGGCTGCCTAGACTCCCAGCCACTCTGGAGGCTGGGGATGGCTTAAGCCCAGGAATTCAGGTCAGCCTGGGCAACACAACAAGATTTTTTTTAAAGAAAACACCTGTCTCACCCATCCTTGACCCCTTAGGGAAAGGAGGAAAGAAGACAACAGAAACTTGATTTTAAAATAAACTTTAGAATTAATGCATATAAACTGTCTGATCTTTGTTGATCAAACTATAGAAACCAGGGGATGCAAATCATGTATGCTCCCCACTGAGGTTCGCAGGGTCACAGAACAAATGCAAAGTGCCAACACTACAACCAGGACAGCAGCAGCCAGGAATAGACAGGTGTTTAAGTGGCTTTTGACCTCAGCAATCCTCCTAAGAATTTATCCATGTGAAAAACTGCAACCACAAATCCAGAGAGGTAAAAATTCTCAGACTAAAGCCATACCATACCCTAAATCCCTGTGCCCCCAGAAGGGTATGATATGCCTCAGGTTACTCCTAGTGAGACCACTTAGTTTCACTGAATGGTAAAGCAGGAATCATTACCTACTTTGACAGGAGAAAACTTAGGTCTCAGGTTAACCAGCAGCCACACAGTGTCCACCTACAATAGTGGGGCTATGCTGGGGTGATAGATACATTTTGTGCCCAAGAGCACGATGAGTAGATGCAGACCAAGCACGTGCGGATGGGGCTTTAAACCCTGGGCAAACCACGCCTGAGCCCTCTGGGATATTCACTGGAGGTACATTGAATATGTACACAGCACAATTGCTTGATAACAATACAAATGAGAACTGGTTAAAGTGCCTTTATTTTCTCCTATAAATATATTCTTTAAAAAGGAAGAAGAAGAAAGAAAAAAATTCCTTCTAGCATCCAGTCTCCAGTGGGTATGGAATGGCTGAGCCAGGGCCAGCCTCCTAGGAAAAGGTGTGGGAGTAGAAGGCAGTGGCATTGATGCTGTAGTCCACCGGGAGGAGGTGCCCAGCATGCTTGGCCCCGAGGATGGCCCCACCTAAAGCGGAGGAGCATCTCAGCTTCATCAGGGTGAAGCCAGAGAAGGAGTTCTGAGCCTGGGTCTCTCTGCCCTGGGTAAGGGCCATGAGGAAACCTGGAAGAAGGAATGCAAGGGCAGAAGTGGCACAAGACCAATGGCCTGCATGGACATCTGGGAAAAGAAGAGGGGACAAAGATGTCCAGGCCTTTTTGTGAAGCTACTGGAAAGGCCCACATGCCATACTTCCCCACACAGGGTGTATGGACCAAGCGACAGCTGTGGGTCTAGAGCCAGCGGCCTGATGACCTGCTTTCCTCAGCTCCAGGGCATGCAATGCCAGGAACACCACCAGGGTCCTTAAGTTGTATGTGGCATTTCAGGTAGAAACATAAGACTGCCTGAGTGAAGGCTGCCAGGCTAACAAGTCATGTTTCTTTTTTTTTTGGCCAGGATTATGTTGATAAGGGCTATCACCATAGGTCATCACAGGTTGGGCAGAGCTCTGATTCTCAGGTAAATTTGCCTTTAAGTTTTAAAAAGTGGTTATTTAATATATCACTTGTAATATAACATCTTTTTAGGAGTTCAAGGAGCTGGGGGTATAACTCAGTAGTTGAGAACATGCTTAGCATGCACAAGGTGCTGGGTTCAATCAACACAACAAAATAAAATCAAGAAGTTGGATGGACATAGTAAAAAGGCTCAGTGGCACAGTGAAGGAAGGCCTTAGGCTGCAGCATCAGAGGCCTGTCCTCTGTCCTCCCAGGGAGCCAGCTTCCCTCGGTCACCTCCTTCCCAGCGCTGTCCTCTGCTCTTGCCCTTCCCCACTCCCCACCTCAGACTTACCTTCCTTCAGCAGATCCCAGCTCTCCCATACAGAGCCCACACACAGGATGGGGAGGCCCTTCTCTCCTCTGAACAAGACCTGAAAAGGGCAGAAAATGTAGGCTGTGAGCTGACCAAGCCTCTAGTGCTACAGAGGTGGTTTCCTCAGACCACCCATCCACCGAGATACTCACCTCTAGCCAAGACACAGGGTGGACTCAAGAGGGGAAAAAAAGGAAGATAGGAGATTCACAAAGGCAAAAGAGAGAAGAAAAAGGGTAAGCAACAGCAACAGAGAGGAAAGAGAGAAGGGAGAGGACTGGACCGGATAGGACAGCCCCTTCGCTGAAGGTAAAGGGCCAAGTCTGGCTGAGTAGCTGCTCACCTTCACTTCCCACCTCCACTCACCGGGTCAATCACCGGCAGCACTGCCACGACATGCCGGCCCAGCACCTCACCAGCCTTCCTGAAGATGTAACGGGAAAGAGGGTCTCCCTGCTGAGCACCTGGGCAGGGAGAGAGGGGCTGGTGAATACCCAAGGAGCTGCCTGTGTTGGTTATTCTGGGCAGCAACCACAGAAGCACTGGGGCTCTTGAAGACTAGGTCAGAATGGATTCCTACTGTCACCTCTCCCACTTGGATGGAGGGCACCAATCAGAAGTGGCTCATGAGGCAACAGGGACCTACAATGCCTCCTAGGACACCCCAAAACCAGGTGACTATGTTCCACTGAGATACTCTGAATCTGCTCCTTTTAGTTTCAGTTTTGGGGACCCAGGACCCTGGCTGTGAAGTCAGGCACTACTCCTGTCAGCACCCCACCCTCCTCCGGCTGCCTGCTGCTGGCCGGCACTTTCCAAGCTCTGTTCTGGAGGGCCTCAGTCCATGAGGATCTTAGAGAGCCCTGAGGTGCCTGACAGTGAGGGAGTCCAGATGAAGGGAGTGTGAGCCTTACAACAGAAAAGCAAGCACTATGCTTAGCTTCTGACACCCCACAAAGAGGCACAGGCCTCCTTAACGCCTTAGTTCTTTGGGTATCATTGTATTTAAGAAAATGTACAGATTTAAGACAACTGCTTCCTAAATTTTTCAAAAATAGGCATATGACTTGTATGACCCATGTTAGCTGTGAAAGAAACCCAGGTAACATAATACCAGCTGCCAATGCAATCCCCTTTCCCTTCTGCTCCACCACCAAGGCCTGAGGAGGCAGAACACTGTAGCCACTGAATGAGAGGGACATTGGCATCCAGCCCCTCCTTGCCCTCTAATTAGTGATGTCTTCAGAGAACAAAACCAGAAGAAACCCTGGCCCACCTCTAGTACCTTCTGCAATTTTCCGGCAGAATCCAGCAAACCTGCTTTTGTCAAAGTTCCTATATAGGTGGGTGAGGATTCCTAGGCGATCCGGCACCTGAGAGGCAGTGAAGGAGCATAACACAGTAATTAGGAGCAAAGAAAGTCCCTACTGTGTGCACCCAAGTTGGCCTTCCTAATGCCCCTACTATGTGAAGTGCTTGACTAGTTCTGTTTCTTTGTTTTTGTTTTTTTAGTTCTAGAAATTATATAGATTTGAGATTTTTCTCATTTGAGAAAAATGTTGTTTTCCCCCACATGGACTCTGTTGCTAGTTACAGATTAGCTTAAAGGGAGCAGAGGGTACATATTTGCGTTCACCACAGAGTACTCTAGTTTCTTGAAGTACTGTTAGAAGAGTTCTTCAGTCAAAGGAATCTGTGAAACAGTGCATACTGCAGCTCTCGTTTGGAAAATCACAGAGCAAGTCAAAGGCAACCAAGAAATGAATTCATTTTTCCCAGACTTATCTGATCACATAAGGTCCTTCTTCCACCAACAAACCTATCCACCCTGAATACCTTTAAATTCTGGAAGAAGCAGAGAGTCCTCAAAATACATCTTAGTAGAGGGATGGCCACTAAAATTTAGGCAAGTATGGTCATGTTCTGGGAACTTTATACATGGTTTCATTTAACATGGATAACAATATATGTGTATACACACACACACACACACACACATATATACATATGTATATGTATATATACATATACATATGTATATATATATATATATATATATATAATTTTTTTTTTTTTTTGCAGTGCTTATGACCAAAGTTAGGGCTTCATATAGATGTACTAGGCAAGCACTCCATCTCTGAGCTCTGCCTTCAGTTCTGCCTGCCTGCCTATCTATCTATCTATCTGTCTACCTACCTATCTATAAGGTCTTGCTAGATGGCCCAAGCTAGTCCCAAACTTGTGATCCTCCTGTGTCAGCCTTTAGATCGACTGAAAATACAGGCCTGCAGCACTGTGCCCAGCCAGTAAGAACTTTATAAGAATAACTGTGGGATATAAAGGAGAAGAGCAGACATGCTAGTAGCTAGGTCAGGCTAGTTCAACTGAACTCCCTATAGCAACTATTTCAGAAGTGTTTTCTCCTGCTGTTTCTTCACCTTGGCACAGGTTGGAGCTCCCATAGATCACTGATCTCTCAGCCCTGGGAAGACAGACCCTCTGATTCAGCATCTCTAAGTTCCTTGTTCTTGGCTCCTGCTTAATAAAGTAGCTAGAAAAAAAGACTGGCTTTCATGCAAAGAGATGGCTGTCTAACAAACCTATCCTCCCTTTTTCCCTTCCTACCTGAAAGGTAGGAGTACCTTTCACCTGTGGCTCTGCTAAAGGGAGCTGTTTCTCTTAAGCCACCTCAAATAAGCACAGATAAGGAGTCAATTCCTGGGGCCTGGGCAGAAGACTGCACCTCCCCAAGATCCTTCCCCACCCACCTCTTACTGGGCTCTTCTGAGCCACTCAGGCTAGAAAGCAGTTCAACACCTGCTCAGACTCCACCTGCTGTCTCTCCTCTATGCCTCACCCCACACTATTCATCCTAGCCTAGAATGCTTATGCTTTTACCTCCTTTCAGGGTTTAGTTGCCCCAAAATGCAGTTCAGCTACCCACCTGTCCCCAAACCAACCCTTCCTAGGACAGCCCTCTGGAATGCACTGCCCGCACCACTCCAAATCCTGTCCTTTCCTATCTATAGTTTCTCCATCCTGTGGCTCTGGCCCACCCGTGGCCCACCCAGTCCCTCTCCTGCAGCTGCTCCAGCTTAGGGTCCCCAGTGCCCCGTCCTGGTGTGCGTGTTCACAGAGGGAGGAGGTGAGTACCTGGAAATAGCTGAACATGGCCTGGTGGATGTAGCCAGTATCATGAGGAGCTGCCTCTAGGTTGTCAAGGGAGTCAAACACTATTTTCATTGCTGTATGTGCAATCCAGTAGGCTGTAGAAAGCAAAAAAGGGCTAAGATCTCTCTAAGCTCACCAGAAAGGGAACTCGGACCTAGACAGGGTTAGTGATCCACATGGGATTTATAGAAAATTAAGGTTCCTGGGCCCCAGCAGGGGGTGGGGAAGGCAGAAGGCCCTATAATCAAATTGCATCTGACTGAGCCAGATAAGAGGGGTTGGAAGGGGAAGGCAGAATAGGTGAGCCTGAGTCATACCAGCTCCTACCCCTAAACAAGGCTGATCAGTTGTCACAGGCTGCAATGAGCTAGATGCCAAGGCATCTAAGAAAATGTACATGTCACCCATAAAAAGGTGAAGTGGGAGTTTTTACACTCTTTTCTCACTACCAGACAGGTATGGCATTACCCAGAATCTATGGCCTTATCCTTCAGTTTCAACTCTTCCTTAAGTCTCCGAAAGTCTGCCGAGATAGGCTACAGCCACTGTGCCAAGGTATGAGTCCAGGGTGTAATTCACTGCTGAAGAGCAGGGTCAGCAGCTACTCTAGTATTTGCATCTCTATGATCTACCAGGCATTATCTAGCACTGGTCAGGGGTCAGCAGGTCAAGAACAGGGGACAGTTAGCTAGAAATGTGCAGGAAGAGAAAGGTCCAGGCCTCTCAGCCAGGCCCAGCATGAGCTCACCTGAGCCCTCGTCTCCCATCATGTGGCCCCAGCCACCACAGCCACTCTCAGAGCCATCGGGGTTGATGAGTCTACAGTTAGAGCCAGTCCCAGAGATGAGCACGATCCCACCTGGCAAAAAGCAAGGGAGGCACAGAGGGGGTGAGGCTCACACAGAGCAACAGCTTCTGACATCAGAAGGACAGGACAGACACCAGTGTCCACCCCCAGCAAAGGGATCACCACCCGCCTTGCAGAGGAGAAAACAGAGCCCAGCTAATGTCCTGCCTGAAGGGGAGCACAGGGCTCAGAAAAACTCCTATCACATGAGTCTGCTCCTCCTCGCGGGAAAAGCCCCCCCCCCAACTAGTCCTCAGGAGACTCTGCCTGGTTTACTTGGTGCTTACTTTGTGCTACGGCCTGTCCTTACCATGGTAGTACCCAAAGTGCCTTATGAATGCAAATTTATCGATCCCAAACTCAGTTCTATCACTTCTCTGAGAAGACAGAGCTGGCAAAATAGGAGCTGGGGTTCCACACCAATCCCTTGATGCCAGAGACCTTTCCACTACCACTGAGTTCCCTACTTCCTGCTTGGTACTCATGGCTTCCCCAGCCTGCTGCTCACCATTGTCCCCAGCGGCTCCCTCCTGGGCAGTGCAGTCTTTGATTCCACCCCACTCCTCATTTCTCACCAGGGGGCCTTTCCTGCTCTGGCAGAGACTCACTCTCCTGAAAAGAGTCAGGGGATATGGATAAAAGCTGCCTTCTGGGTATTTGCAAGAGAAGTTTTACTGGCTACTAGTAGTGAGAAAACCAGTTCTCCCCCCACTTCCTCACCATCTGGAGTAGCTGTGGCGATGGAGCCAGTGGCATCGGTGGTAATTAGGTAGTTTTCACTCAGGCAGGGAAATCGGTCCCTCAGCAGCTCCACCAGTATCTTCACTGCATCCTCCTGCTCCCCACCACTCAGGGTTAGGCCCTAGGCCACAGGGAAGGTGAGTGAGGCAGGGAGCACAGGTCTGGACCTGCTCCTTTCTCAACCCGCTCCTTCTGGATGCCTGCGCCTATTCTCTGATCTCCCTCCATCCTACTCAGCCAGCCTCAGTCTCTCCACCCGGCACAGTGACCCATCTAAAGGCTATGGCCATAAGAACAGCCTTGGACTAGGGATGGACAGCAGAAAGGAGATTCGACACTTTATGTTTGGAGCTTGAAGGACAATGGCGCTCTTAGAGAAATCAGCTAGAGGAGCAGCAAGGTGAAGGGAGATGCTAGAGAGATACGCTGGCTTCACCCTGCATGGGGCTTGGCTGTATCTGAACAACACCTTACTTGCACATCCAGAGAGTAGTGAGAGCCAGCAGCTTGAGAGAAAGATGTGAGCTGGGATGAAGAACAGCTAATGTAAGTGTTTCGGGCCGGCCCTGTGCTAACCATTCTGGGATGTATCAGGTCATTTTACTTTCCCAGCAACTCAGACGTAGCTTCTGCTACACACATTTTCAAAGTAAGGATACTGCGACTTACAGAAAGTAAATAACCTGCTTGAAGGTCATGTAGTGACAGGCATGGGATTTAAACCAATATCTCAATGGCTCTCCAGGGCCCATACTTTTCCAGTATGCTTGTGGCTCACTGGCAACTAACCTCATGAGAATGGGTAAAATCATGAAAATTCTGACAGGAGGAGCTAGACTGTAGAAGTCTTTTTCTCTATGGTCATTACATCCAAACTTCCTACAGGTCTCAGTGTTGCTGTTTGCTTAATTTCCTGGCTCCACCTCAGACTCACCAAGCTTCGAAGAGGTATCAGAAGATCCAGCCCTGCTTTCTGTTTGGCCCTGTTCACCATCTCATTGATCCTCTCCACACATTTGTCTGTCCCGACCAGCTGGCCCAAATCGAGGGAAGGAGAAGTTACTGAGGCTTGCAGGACTCGTGTTGGCCCTACTGGCTGCTCAAAGAGCCCCAGACTCCACCTCAACAGGAGTTACAAAGAAGGAAACCAGAAACAAGCTCTCTCCCCTCAGTATGGCTTTTACCCAGTGGTTTGTGCTCGGTCCATCTGCTTCTGCCAGGATCTGCCCATCTTCTGAGAGCAAAAGTACCTTGGACTGTGTGCCTCCCCTACAGAACACAAGAGGGCGCTCAGTTCTCCTCAGAAAAACCTGGAGATTAGAGCTAAGCATGCTCAGTCTTTGCTGTAGAAAGAGCCCAGAATGAAGGAAACAGCTCCAGCAAACACCATCACCACTGCCAAAGCTACCACTGTGATTTAATGTCTGGTGTGCTCTAAAAACTCAGTTCTTGTTCATCTTCCCTGAGGCTATCTTACTTGTGAGACCTTACTTATACATCACCTAGACCTTGAAAGCTCTGATGTGTGGCCTGCCTACTTCACACTTTAAAGCTCCACTAGGAAAGGCTTCACAGTGACCTCTTGGCTATTAAAGTGTGATCAGCTTGTTTTGTGTCTATTTCTTACTAGATTATGAGCTCCAGGGTGCCAATCTCAGGATCATATCTCTAGCCTCATAACTAGTACAGACTTTGGCAGAGCAGCGTATGGTAAAGATGGCTAAAGAGAATAGGACATCTCTGCTTCTCTAACACCACTTAAGGAAGGCTTTCAAGATCCAGTTCCAGTCTTGAGGACACCCTTGTAAGAAATGACTGGATGGCACAGGGAATTTATGCTTACTTAAGCAACTAAACCCTCCAATGCTGATTCCTGAGGGAAATGATATCTTACAAGGATATCTGTGGTGGTGGAATATATATTTATGTATTGGTCAGTACTTTTTGGAATGTCTAAGGACACTGAAGACCTACTGATCAATTCAAAGATGACATAAAGTTTGAAAAGGTAAGTTAAGGTATGGAGCGGAAGATTCAACATCCAAAACAATCTATGCAAAAAGGAAAAAAAACTGGCTATATCTCACATATTATTATAACAAGGATTAATACAAACCCCTAGGGTGTACTTAGTTTTTTTTAAAAAAAGTGTTACAGATACAGGATGGAGATCAACTTTAACAACTCATGTGAAAAGAATTTGGGGTCTAGAAGTGTGCAGTGGGCTGTGGCTGCCAGAGAAGTGAATCCGATCTTGGATTCAAAAGCTGAGACCACACCGCCTGTGTTATAGCACAGGTCCCTTGATTTGACACGGGCAGGTTCACGGAATGTTTCACTAACAGGGGACTTAAGCAATCAATCACTTTGTTCATCCCTGTCCTCCCTTTACACATAGGGTAACTGAAGACCAAAGCTGGACGAATGTCTTACCCAAAGTCACACGCAGAGGCAGAATTATTACCCAAAGTTCAACAGACAAGCTCTGCGCATGAAAAATGCAACAGTCACTTTGGCCTCAACCCAAGAATCCTATTGTGCTAACGGGAAAAGAGGTCATTTCAGGCCATCACGACGAGCTGACTCTCAGTTGTATCAGCTCCAGCTCTCAGATATTCTCAACCAAAGATACTTGCTCCAAGTCCTCCCCCATTTTCCACTCCTCACTTCCTGCCGAGCAGCTCCACGCCTCACATCTATTCAGCAAAACTTCTAGGAAGAGGAGACTGCAACCTAAGAAGTTCGTGAGAGAAAGGGGCGTGGTACAGCAGTGAACTACAAGACCCCCCTTGCCGCGGCACACAGCCTCCTCAGCAGGGTCCCGCAACCCAGAAGCCCAACGTGATGAGACCTGGCGAGGCGAGGCCATCTATCCATCCACAGGATCACGACCTTTCATCCCGCCCTCCGCCCGAGGTGGCTACCGCTGCCCCCTCAGACGGCTGCCGTAGGGCTGTACTCACCCCTCCACGCCCCCGTAGAGCACGGACATGCCGCCGCCGCAGCCACAGGTTCCTGGGTTTGCTCCCCACCCACCGCCGGCAGCCGAGCTCCCTGCAGCCAGCTCAGCATCGCCCCGTGTGACGTCACGGCGCGAGGCGAGCTGGTTTCCAGTGCGCATGCGCGGGGCTTGGCTCTCGCGACAGCCTTGTCCGGGTTGGCCGGGTAAGGAGGCTGCAAAGGCTTCGCTTTCATGGCTTCAAAGGCTCATTCCCGGCTGGACCCTAAGGCTCCGGCCCTGGCTTTCTGAAAGGGCTCCTGGATCCCTAGCAGAGTAGCCGCAAGAACATTTCCGATACTCAAAAGCTTTCTCGGCCCCTGGCACCAGGAAGTTGCTGGCCGTCCATCGCGGGCCTATGGGTCTCTTCGCAGGGTGACGCGCACGGGCAAGTCCCGCGGAGGTGTAGTCGGGGAGCCGAGTGCGCAGAAGGGCCTCTTATGGAGGTTCCGTTAAAGTTCAGCCCGCCGTCTGCTCACCCGCTTAGGTGTTTACACGGCGCTCGCTTGAGTGTGCAGAACCGGGAGGAGCAGAGGCGGGCTGAACGCTGCCCTGGCCTTCCCAAGGAGAGGCGTTCAGTTCTTTGTAGACGACATTTGCGTGGAGCGAGAGTAGAACGGAAACAAGCAGATGCGGTTTCATTAGCCTTTGTCTTCCAACCACAACCCACCCCGCTCCTCTTTTACGCGGTGTTGGGAAAAGAAGTGGGAACTGGAGAGAGAAGAGTGCTGGCCAGGTCTGAGTCAGTCTGTGGCTCCTTCCGACACTTCTGATTGTATAACTAGATGTTATACAGACACCTGCCCTTGGTAGCTCTTTGGGACTGTCAATCCTTCACCCTAGGTACGCGGCTCCTCCAGGGCTTCTCTGGAGTTGCTCTGTCCCCTGCCCAACTCCCGCCCTTCTTGCAGAGAGTTTTTCAGTGAAAATCCTTTTTCCCTGACAGCCAACTGGGTGTGGTTATGTTTTGTCCTGAACCTTTGGGCTATAATACATGTGGGGTTTTTTTGTTTTGTTTTTTGCTTTTTTTACTGGAAGAGAGTAGTCTTTATCTCACTTCCTACCTAATTGAAACGCTGAAGCAAGAGCAATTAGTAAAACACAAGCTCAAGAGGATATCAGAGAAACCAGATTTCTTTATGCATGCCTCCGATATTTTCATTGTGGCCTATGAGGAACTGAGGACACTCAGTCTGGCACACTCTTATTTTTAGACTAACAGCTTATAGACTCTGGTGAGAGTCAAACTGAGCAGGAGTTTGTGTGAAGATGTCAAAGAATAGGTAAAATCTGAAAGAACATTTCTTTTTCTGCAGTGACACAATAAGCCGTGGGACCTACATGTATGATAGTGTTCGAGTGTGCCTTCGTATTGCTTACTTAGAAAAGAAACCAAAAAGAACAAGTACCCAGTTTTAAAGATGAGGATTGATTTCATCATTGACTGATAACGTTTGCAGGTCAGAATGGAGTGGGCGTGGCTCATGGCACCTTGGGGTAGGATGCTACTTCTTCCCATAATCCCTTGCACTTCCCAGGAACAAAGCCAAAGTGGCCATTTTAGCCAGAGACACTCCTCCTCCCCTTTGACACTGTATCATTACCCTGTCATGAAGAGACCTACCAATTAGAGTAGTCTATAGGGCCTTTTTGCTTTCCATTATCCTATTCCCGCCCCCCTAGGCTATATAAAATGCTACACCTTTTTTTCTGTGCTACTCACCATTGCTAGAGTAGTTCTAGCTGGTTACTCTCCCCAATAAAGCCTGCTATAAACACCTAGGTCTCGGCAACATTTTCCTTTAATTTTTTATCATTCACTATCTGGATGTTGTTAAGTGAATTACCCATAATTGCTGCTGCTCATAGCTAAGAAGAGATTTGAAGGCCTGGGATCCCTAAAGTACTGCATAGGGTTTTTGATGATTAATAAATATATTCTATAACCCAGTAGTCATAGGAACTGCTTTGCTCCTATGAGTATATGACTGTGACAGAAGTGAGTTCTTATGAATACTCATAATAATACTACTTGTAACATCTAAGTGGAAAACCTTCAAAATATCAACACTGAATGAAAGAATAAATTGTATAACTAGATGGAATGGTACACAGTAATGAAAAGTAATAATCTACATTTATTTGTTTTGTAGCTTTGAGGAGTGAACCCAGGGCTTTCAAAGTGAGCTACATCCTCAGCCTTTATTTTATTTATTTATTTTTTTTTTTTTTGAGACAGGATCTTGCTAAGTCACTAAATTGCTCAGGCTGAATTCAAACTCCACATCCTGCTTCATCCTCCCAGAGTGCTGAGATTTCAGAGCAAACACACCCAAATATAATCTACTGCAATACTCAACATATTTGGTGAATTTCATAGACAAAACTCAATATAGGCAAAATATTTCCATTTATTTGATGGTCAAAAACAGGCAGAAGTAATCTGTGGTTATAGAAGTCAGGCTGAGGGCCAGGGATTGAGCTCATTGCTCCTGCCATCTGCCTGACATACACAAAGCCCCAAGTTGAATCCCTGGTACCACATAACACAATGCCGCCTCCCTCACCTCCTCCAGTTCCTCATCCCAGTGTTCATTCTTGTTGATATTATTGATCTTAGCTCATGTTATGGCATATAATGTTTACACTATGGTTACTAAGTTCCTCTCCATGGCATATCATCATTCTACATATTTCCCCTTCCCCTTCCCTTCACTTTTCTTTTAAAATAGATTCTAGACAGTTTAAAATTATATTTGTGGGGGCCAGGGATTTAGCTCAGAGGTTTAGGCATGTGCCTGGCAAGCGCAAGGTCCTGAGTTGGATCCTGTTAACCACATACCACAGTGCCAGGCATGGTGATTCATGCCTATAATCCCAGCACTCGAGAGGCAGAGGAAGGAGGATTGCTGTGAATTTGAGGCTAGCCTGGGCTAGTCTGAACTACAAAGTGAGACCCTGTTTCATAAATTTAAAAAATTATATTTGTGGCTCACATGATATTTTTGTTGTGGAATGTTAGTTTATGTATTGTCTTATGTCCACTTGAACCAGAATATTCCAGTTACTTAGCACCTGTTTATGAAATAAATACTGGCCATATAATCAACTTGAAGGAGAAAGCCTTAAATCAGAGTTTAATGACGATATTACAAATTTATGTTGCTGCATTACAATTTTTTAAACTCTTTCTGTAATTATGTTTATCCCCAAAACTTTGAGATGACAGATTTTTCTTCCAGAACTGGATTGGACCCAGGGCTTCATGCATGCTAGGCAGGCACTGTACCACTGAACTACGGCTCCCAGACTGTAACAGATGTTTCTGACAACATATTATAGATGAGGAAACTTCAGTTGCAAAAGCAAAGTAATTAACCTAGACTCATACTGCTATTAGGAGTTGCTTATCACAAGTGTGGGTAGTTACTGTAATAGGAAATAAAGATGTTGCAATACGGAAGTTCATTAAACTCTAACTGGCTTTGTAAAAATTTGATCCTCCTTTACCCTGAGCTTATTGCATCCCAGCAGCTGCTCCTGTGATGCTCATGAGGTTGGTAAAATTCTTCCAAGAATTTGCAAGCTGTACAGTTTCGTCTCCTGTTTGTCTTCACTTTGTCTCCATGACCCCAGGGAGGCCATAGTTACAGGGAAGACAAGACAAGGGTGGTAGGAAGACAGTGGAAAAATACCTTCCATGACAAAGCCACTTAGGATTTGGGGCATAAAACTTGACCCCAAGTCCTCGATAGATTATATTGACTTAGTTCATGAACCAGCCACATCTATTTTTACTCACCACTGTCCTTCTAGGGCTAACTCAGTACCAGACACATGATAAGACCTCTGCAAATCATTTTGAGAGTTTTGATAAGCCATAAAGCACTGCATCACCAATGTGAGGAGTGACAAATGCCGCACTGTAAACTAAAGGAGGGACCAGAGATGGTCTGCAGACTGGAGAGACACTTGAGGAAAAAGGGGAAGTGAAACTAACATGTGATCGGGGAACATGTGGTTGGATCTTAGCCCTGGAAGTTGTCAAGACGTGAGCAATCTCAGCCCGTACTTAGGGTAATAACAGGGCGAGTTCCTGATAGCTGGACAAGTGGGAGGGAAGAGCGTGGAGCAAGGAGACACTTAAAAGATCAGGCAGTGGTCTGGGCAAGACACAAACAAGGAGGTAACAAAGGGATGAGGCAGAACAGGACCCCAGGAAAGGCGCCTACGTGGGCCCCCGAGAAGACGGGGCAAAGACTAAAGACTTGGGTGAGTGCTCTCATATAATACGTAATATAATAATAATAATAATAAATTTTATATCAAAAATCCTCTTTCTCATGATCGGCCCATGCAGGCCGCCTTTTTACAGACTCTGCTTAAAGCTAAAAGACTAAAAGTCTCTCAGTCTAACCTTTTTAAATTCTGCGGGTTTATTACAATGTAAAGACCTCCACCTCGGTTCAAGTTTGGCTAGGGAAAGTGAACCATGTGCCTGTCTCCTGAGCCTGAAGGTTGAGACTTTGTCTCCCTATAGACTCGAGACCCTTATGGGCTTAAGCAAACTCATGCCCATGCACTGAACCTTGTCAGTGGCCTCCTTGACACCTCCACCCCTTTTGTCTCTCACCCATGGCCTCACCTGCCCTATAGCTCATGTCATGTAGACCCCCTACTCACAAAATTCACTTACTGGGTGAAACCCTAGGTTAAACCAATATCGTCCCCTCTTCCCAGCCTTCACCACACCCTGTGATGCTTTGCTATATATATATATATATATATATATATATATATATATATATATATATATGACACTGAAGCTTGAATAAATCAGAGAGTCCCAAAAACTTTCTCCAGGATCTGTGACTGGCTCTGCGCCTCACCCTCTCTGGCTGGAAAAGCCTCACAAAATTCACAAAAGCAACACAGGCAGGGGCCCAGGAAGGCAGGCTGACCTGTCCCTCTGCGGATCTGGGTGTGAAAGGGGAGCAGCATGGGAGTGAGGAGTGGTGGGGTGCTAGGGCTGGTAGCTGCAAGCCAAGGAAAGGGGACACATGGAGTTCAGAGTGCAGAAGTAAGCGGAGCTAACTGGCATCAACATCTGCTCAAGTCTCACAGCTGCGGGACAGAAACAAGGGAAAAGAGGGGTTTGTCTGCTTTGGTCTGATGTTGCCCTGAAGAGTAAGGGGCCTTGGCCAGGGCAACCACCTGAGCAACTCAGGCTGGGTTGTGCCCTCTCCTTTCATAAATGTGTAGGTGTCCATATGTTAGTTTCTGTGCATGTCTTGGGCTATATTGATCTATATGTGAGTATGCACATATTTATATATTTCAACTTGTCTTTGTGTATGTTTCTGAATGATTGAGTGTGTATTTGCAGCATCTCTATATATTTGTCTGTATTGACATGTCTACAGAATTAGAACTAGCGTTTCAGTTCTTGAAGGGACCAAATAATCCCACAATCTGGGCACCTCTAGGTAGGTGCATCAGTGTGCTAGACTGCCAGTTGGCTCATACCAGTCCACAACATTCGATTTTGTGCACATGCTGTTAGCTTCCTTTCAGAGATATCATGTTGCTCCTTGAAATCACCATTGTGGGAGCAGCTATACCATAGAAATCAGACTTTATTCACAGCTATTTTTAGGAAATCTAACTATTAAATATGCAACAACACACCACTGGGTTCAGGACACTAGACGTGGGAATGTCAGTAGTTTGTGTCTGTGGATGAGTGTATAGGTACAGTGACAAAGGTGTGCACTGGATCTAATTTTTATAAGGGTATCAAAATGTAACCATTTTCTTATAATTAAATACAAAATCAAGTCACTTACAGGCGACCTCAGCCATTTCATTCGCAGCTCAGGTCCAATGCCTGTCTTCCTCTTGGCTCCCTGTGGTGACATGTGGAGCTTGAGGTTAAGGAGAGACTCCCACCGAAGCAGCTTCTCCTGCTCCTTCCAACGCTGCCAACCACTGCTCTGCTCTGGGACTCTACAGTTTCCTGATTTCTATATCTGTCATATAAGGGAACCATTTAGACATGGTTCTTTGCAATTGGCTTTCTTCTTTGATATAATGTGTTTGAGAATCATCCATGTTATAATAGCATGTACTCATTTCTTTTTGGTGCCAAAACATATGTTGTCACACAGCAATACCACAGTGTACCTATCTAGGCATCTCTTGATGGATGCAGGAATTATTTCTGCTTTAGAAGCAAACCTGCTAGTCAGATGGTGATTCTTAAGATTCTGCTTTTGAAAAACTGTTCGTGTTTCCCAACACCAGTTGCTTTGGGAGGTTAGGGGTCTGGTGGATGGCTGCTGTCCTGGGGCTTAAACCTAGTTCTCTCCAACCTTTTCCACTCCACCAAACTGCCACAACTCCTGGTGAATTATGTGTGTTTGGGACATGTTGAATTAGCACATTGGTGCTCAAATAATCATAGAATCCCCAATTCTGTCATTAGACCCTGAGCTAAATATTACCTCTCCCAATACTTTGGTACATTGGAAATCCAAACATGAATGTGTATGGAGAGAAGGCTTCACGGTGGAACCAGTATAATTTCCATGTGGTGGAAAGCTCCATAGAATTCCATCGCCCAATCTGCCTTATTCCTTTATCAGGATTTCTCCTGCTCCTAACTGAAGTCCTGGATATGGAAATCTCTGAGCAGTGAACATTGTATGTCTTGGAAGAGAGGGGCAAAGGCCATATTGAGAGGAGAGACAGCCCCCGAGGGATAGGCAATGGGACTGGAGAAAATGAGAAATGCAGAGGCTGGGAGACTTGCTCCATTGTCCCAGTGGGTTCTGTGACTCCTTTCTGGATGCCCCAACCTCACTTCTGGCTGAGTGCCTTCTTTCCACAATTTTGAGTATACTCAGCCCCCTCCAACTAAATTCAATCTGCCACAGACACATGTGTGTGTGTGAGAGAGAGAGCCTATTCACGTCTCTCACCTGGTGGGCCTTCTGGAGCATAGAGGCCAGAGACCTTCCAGAGACCTTCTGGAGCATAGAGGCGGGAGAGGAGGGCGGGAGCATCAACCAGCACACAATCTTTTGAGCAACTCCTTCATGCCCAACCCTGTGAGCACGTGGTCCTCACAGGCTGGCTGCAGAGACAAGTGGAAGCTCCTGGAAAGTTAAATCAGAAGCAAGAGAAGTCACAAAGAGGCCATGTGTGAGCCCTGTGAAGACCATTGTCTCAGATTACACACAGGAGGCCAGAGAATAGAGGTAAGAATAGCATGGAGCAGTCAGTGGGGCTTCCTGGAGGAAGGGATGTCAACTGGGTGTCCGAAGACTGGTAAGATTGGTAAAAAGTGATGAAACAATGAGAACAGCAAAAAGAGTACTGTAGGGCTGGGGATTTAGCTCAGTGGTCCCAGCACCTGCCCTGCAAGCACAAGGGCCTGGGTTTGATCCCCGGTAAACACATACAACAATGCCAGAGGTGGAGACTCACGCGCACCAGTAATCAGTACCACATACCACGGTGCAGGGTGTGGTGGCTCACACCTGTAATTCCAGCACTCAGAAGGCAGAGGCAGGAGGATTGCTTTGAGTTTGAAGCTGAGTTCAGGACCAGCATGAACTATAAAGCGAGACCTTGTCTCAGAGAACAACAACAAAAAAAAAAATGGTACCTTGGAGGAGCAAGGTGGGGCTGGCACCAGAGGCAGAGGACAAGGATGGGCAAGGCTCTTTAGTGTTTCACAGCCATGAGTATGACTTGCAGTGTTTTGTATGTGTGAGGGTGGTAGAACTAGCCACCCTTCCTTTCCTGTCCACCTGCCTAGGATGTCTACTATCTTAGTCTGTTTTATATTACTATAACAGAATTCCTGAGACTGGATAATTTGTAAAGAAAAAAACTATTTTCCATAGTACTGGAGGCTGGGAAATCAAAGACTGAGGAGGTGCATCCAATGAGGCCTTCTTGCTGTGTCATAAAGTAGCAGAAGGCCTCACCTGGACAGAAAGCAGGATCATATGGAAGCAGGTTTCTCTTCCCCTTCTTATAAGGCCCCTAATTCCATTATTGGGATCCCACCTTTATGACCTTGTTTAACCCCAGTTACCTCCCAAAGGCTCTACTTCCAAATATGATCAACAAATTAATCCAAAATTTAGCTGTCCAATATATGAAATTTTAGGAGTGCATTCAAATCATAGCATCTATACGGTATCAACTGTAGGCAAGAAACTGGTTCAAAGAGGAAGCACTGGTGAGTGTAAATAGTCCCCTTGCAGGGTACTGTGCAGGCCCCAGGGATCTCTCCGGGTCCCTTGACCAATCTTGACATTCTAATACCTGCCAAAACATGGTAATAGTTTGGTGTGCTCAGGGCTGAGAAGGATTGAGGGATGTGAAACCTTTGGGTTTAAAAAAGGGATGAGGGCTAGAGGAGTAATTCTTTGGTGGAGAATTTGCCTGGTATGTGCAAGGTTTGGGGTTTGATTTCTAGTACAGAAGAAAAGATCTTTATTAAGCTGGATGTGGTGGTGTGTATCTGTGGTTTTTACCTGGAAGGCTGAGGTGGGAGGATCACTTGAGGCCTGGGGTTCAAGATTAAACCCGAACAACCCCACAAAGCCCCTTTCAGAAAAAAAAAGAAAGAATGAATGAATGAAAAGAAAAGAAAGAGAAGAGAAAAGAAAAATGTAAAGGGTAGGTAACCTTATAGAGAAATCCTTTTGGAAAGAGGTCTTAAAGCAAGTTTGAGACAGCGACCCCGATAGTCCATGCCATAGGTAATAGAACTGGAAAGTTTTTAGGGTATTTGTTTGAGGGTTAGTTTTATAGTGTTTTTTCTCACTAATTTGGAAGAGTGAGATTTCTATGTCACTGCAAATGCCAGAGATAGTATTTCTCAAGTCATTTCAGCAGGGTTTCCTCGGTGCTGCTCCCTCAGGAGAGGACAACTGGTACCTCCAGAACAAAGGGCTCTTATGGTCCTTGGGAATAGTGTGTCCTTGAAAATCTGTCTTCCCCATCCTTATCTTCTAGAATCACATGCCCAGTAGTATGTTCAGGCTCATAAAAGCCTTGAAGAGAAAAACCTGCCTATTTAATGGCTAAAGAAGCAAAGTTATCAGCAGAGTTTTTCTCATAAGTATTATACCTCCCACACCCCTCTCCTGTCCTCTCATTTCCAGGGTGGGGCTTTAGAAGAAGAAAGATTTGTCATTCACTGGCTTTATGGCCCAGAGGCCCTATACTAAGGGCTCCAAGGGCAGATTTGCAGTGACAATCTAGATAAAAGTAAAGTTTCTACACTTTTTCAATTTCTCTGTCTTTTTTTCTTTAACAATCCACTAGTTTACAAATTCTGTGTCCTACTCAAAGGCTACAAAACTTCAGTTCCCTGGATCCTTCACATTGAGATCTCAGGCTTGGGCCACATTTTTCTCTGGTTGACCCACGAGCAACCAGGGTCCCTTTTCTGAAGCCAGCTCATCCCTGCCAAGGAAGGCGGACACAGCTGAGCCTGGCGTGTAGCTGGCACCCCTCAACTCCACCTTCCTCTTACTATCTTCCCTGAGGCAGTCAGAAGCTTCCCCAAGTGTTGTTTTAGCAGCACTTTGGCTTTCCTGGCCATTTCACACATGCAAAGAAGAAAAGCAGGGATCTGACCCAGTCCAGGAGATGCCACCACTGCCTCTTGTGCATCTTTTCCCGCGAACATTGAGAGAGGCCTCTAGACCCTCACCCGCTGGAATCTGGGAGAAGAAAGGCAAGAGAAGCCTGCTATGCTCAGACCTGCAGTCTCCTGATGAGGACGAGGGGAAGGAATGTGGCCAGAGTTGCAAGGCCAGGCTGGAGCAGCGACAGGTAAGACTTTCTGGAGGAGTCAGGATTTGAAAACAGTTTAGTGGAGTAAGAGGGATTTCTTTTAATCTCAAACTAGGATGAGATTCAGACCCTTAAAATACATTCACCCTGTTAAGCTGTGAAGGAGTACAAGCTAGCTCTGGAGGCCTGACAAGTGAGAGGAGAGTAGACCAACCTGTTTAGGAAGCCACGCCTAGAGTTTCCTCGTGGCCCAGGAGCTATCTACCCTCAAACTACAGTAGGAGAAAAATCAGGCAACCCAGCACCCACTGGACTCCAGCTTTGGCTGAAGAAACGCTGTTCTGAGACCCCTGGAGCTCTGAGACCTCAGGGATGGGTGTGGAGGCAGATACACAGGGGCAGCTGCTTGTACTCTGAAAGCAGAATGCAAAATTCCTGGGCCAGGGCCTAGGGGCACAGCACCTTTCAGCTTAGGTAGTGACAGATGAGGAGAACTGAGGCTCGATCCAAGGTGTTTCCCACTCTCCAGGCCCTTGGTCACCCTTCCTGTCCCGAAGAGGCGGTTGTAGACTTCCAAAGAAACCCTGAGGGAGGGCCAGCGTTGCTGGGATGTCTGTTCTTTGCCAGCAGCACTTCAGGCCCTGACTCTGGTTGTGATGGACATCCAGCTGGGCCCTTCCTCGTACCTTACCACACTGTGTCCCTGTGACAACTGCCTACCCTAGGCCTGTCCTGTTTGAGGAATTATTCTCTCAAGACTGAGTGGGGTGGGGGCCATCATCAGAAAGGCTCACTGGCCCAGGCGATCCCATGCGGCCAGGCATGTGCGGTTCAGTAGCCTGCTGAAGCCTAAGCAGAAGGGACAGCAGCTCCTTTTCTGAGACAAGTGGGAAGAAGGTATCAGTCACGGCTGACCGAGCGGCGACCCAAGGCCCAACACAGAGCCAATTAGCAGCCACCACAATGGCGGTGGGCTTGTCGTAGCTTCCACGGAGACCCCATGTGCAGCTGGCATGTCAGGCCAAGTTAGCAGCAGGAGGGCTGAGTGGAGTCCAGCTGCCTGCATCAGGGATGTGGGTGTAGTGGCTCCTCTGGGCTCTGGGGACTGAGCCAAGCGAGACGTGTGAATGTGCAAGTGCCCACTCACAGATTTATTTGCAGGCACGTGCTGGTTGTGTGTTCGTGCACATGTTTGTGTCAATTGCACATGCATGCCTTCTCATGTCCGTTTAGGCCATTTAGTGCATACCTACTGTGTGCACTGGCATGTTTGAGGTCAAGAAGTGAAAGTCTATCCTTAGAGAAGATACCTTCCAGCAGGACAGATAGAAAATAAACATCTACTATGATGTCACATAGCAGTTACGTTCAGGGAGGAAAGGAAAGCAGGAGGCGGGACTGGGCCTGTTCTCTCGCCTGTGCAATCAGGGTGAAGCCTCAGGGACAAGGTCTTAGCCTGAATGCTGAGGAGGTGGCCTGCTGAGCCTGGAGGGAGGGGGCTGGGTCTGTAGAGAAGGGTGGGCCAGAGTAAATGAGATGAGTGGGGATCTACTGAGTTGCTAGGTGTGTTATGGACAGGAAGGAAAAGGAGATGTCAAAGCTGGCATGTCAAGAGACAGCCCGATGGGTGGGGGACTCTCAGTAAGGACCCATTTTCCCAGCTCACTCTGAGGGCCAGCACTTCGGTTGTCCTAAATCCAGTCCTGGTGCTGGCACACCCAGGCCTCCTCCGGTCACACAGACAGCAGGGGGGACTGTCCTCAGTGGGTACCTCAGCTACAGGCCAGCTATGTCTTCACAGCACCCAGCTCCAAGAGATACCTGAGGAGAGTAGTCCAGGTTCTCAGAGCCAGGCGTGACCCGGGCCCAGAGCCCGAAAGTGGCCTTGACAGTGCGTCCTCATAACCAGAGGCAGAGCTGCCTCAGACAGCCCACTTCGATAGTGGGATAATTCGACAGGCTGCCCGAGCCTAGGATGGGGCTCTCGAGGCAGGTGCTCTCAGGGACCAAGTGCCTGGCACAGTACCTAATCCCAGGCAAATCACAACCAGGACAGGGCCTTGGGGAAGCTGGAAGACCTTGCCTGCCCTCACCACCTGCCACCCCTGCCAGTACACGGGCAGGCACTGGACTTCAGCAAAGGTGAGGGCTTTAATCTCCATCTCTCAAGCTCCATAGTCCTGAACAGAGAGCCTCTGAGGCCTAGACAGGGATATTGGGTTGGCTCCATCTTTGGTGGCTGCAAGAAAAGGGAAGTGGCCTGGGTGGGGGAAACTGTGGTCATTACACCAAAGCAGTTAAGGGCTCCCTTCAACTGGGGAGGACAGACCTGGTCGGTTGTCTCTGGAGGTGTCAGGCACACTGCCCGTCTGTGTGTTTGCCTGTACATGTGTGTACAGAGCATCCACCTAGGACCAGTACCATCCTGACTGTTCCCATGTCTGTGAGCGAGCCTGGGTGCCACTGCCTCCGCCCCTGCAGCCCTGCACTGCCAGCTGAGAGGGGCTGTCTGTGTCTTTCTCAGGGAGAGTGCGTGAACATTTCTAGGTTTGCTGACCGTCTCTGAAGTCTATAACACCCTCTTTCCCAGCTGACCTGGAGGCTCTCAGGGGAGAAGCTGCCGGTTCGACTCTCATCAGGGTTGCGGATGACAGTGGCAAGGAGACTCGAGTGACTCTCAAGAGATGCAAATCGGCCTGTGCTGTTAGCAGGCAGAGGTTTGCACTTAGCTATGCCTACACACACACACACACACACACACACACAGCTGTTTGAATAATAGCAGGAGACTGTGGTGGCAGAAGTAAACAGGAATGGTTCTCTGCTGTCATGGCTGGCAGGGCTGCCCCTGACAGAAGCTCCACGTCCAGGCCAGCTGGCATGTCAGCCAGCTGCCACTGCCCGCCTCAGGAGAAAAAAGGGAGAGAGACAGAGACATCGATCTTAAATTTAGTTACAGAAGATAAAGTAAATTAGTCACTTAATAGCTCCAGGCCAAACAAACAAAAAACTTGTTCCACATTCCTAAACATACGTTGAAACATTCAAGGCAGAACCCCAGGAGAATAACCACTTTCTGCTTACAACCCCAGCCAGTCGTCATGTGACAGGGGCATTTCCTCATGGACTGTCCTCCCAGCCCCAAACTCTGAGCAGTTCTCCTTGTCAGCATAGGTTCTTGGAAATGGGCTATGCTCTTTTCTCTCCAAATTCCGTGGCTAACCTGCTCTCCTGCTACTTCCTTAGGGGTTTTGTCACAAAGCTGATTCTTTCTTCCTGAATAGCTGACATTGTGGCTCAGTAAACTCTTCAGTTTCAGAGATCTCTATATCTCTAGAACTTCGATTTAACAATATGCCAGGATCTTATAACTTCCTGTCCAGTTCTTGTGTGTCTTTCCCCAGTCACCTCACCACACCCCTATGACTAGTTTTCTCAGGGCTGGCAGCTTAGCTGAAGACAATGCCAAGGCAATTTGTAGAGTACTTTGAGTGCTTGTCACTAGAAAGCTCTCTAACTCACTCATCCAGGCTGCCCCCACTCCCAGGCATGTGATAGGATGGAGGAGGGGCACCAGGCCCCTGGGGCACCACTTGGGTGAGGGCAGAGGCACAGCGTAGAAAGAGTCGGGAAGCCTTGCTGACTCAGACAGACAGATTAAGTGGACAAAGCAGCAGGTAGTGGCTTTTGTTTCTTGGTTTGTGCTTTGTCTTTTACTAGAAGTTTTCTCTGGTTACCCTGGTGAAGAATACTATATAGCAAACCTTCCAGCTACGTGGACCAGCACAGGAGAGAGCCCTGCCCCAGCACGTGGGGACCTCAGAGAGGGACTTCCGGTGGTGACGTGGTCTGTGTTAGCGAGGGAATGAGGTAGGTGGGAACATATTTCCTCAGATCTTCCTGTCCCACACCGTGTTCCTGTGAGGCCAGGGGAGCTGGTAGAGAGACCCAGGCTCAGAAAGGAAGTAGAGGAGGAGTAAGAGACTAGGCAGAGAGGGTATCTGGGCCTTCAGGCCAGTGTCTGACACCATGGTGTCTCTTGGATAAGCCATAACTTCAAGCCTGGCCAGACGAGGGTAGCAGAGGCTCATGCTGAGGTAGCCCCTCCCTGAAACTGTGTATAGTGTACATGTATGATGGCATGACATGAGAGTTAAGTGTGTGTTCTCTCAGGGCCTCCAGACCTTGCCTTCTCTCTAAGACTGGTGCTAAGGTTCCCAAAAGCCTTTCAAGAAGGCCAAGAACCCTCTCCCATGGGGACCATTTGAGGGCAGCAACCAACATGACCAGCCCAGGGGAGCTTTCGCTGCTCTTTCTGTTCTCCCCAGTTGTTGTTGTTGTTTGAGACAGGGTCTCGCTTTGTAGTTCAGGCTGGCCCTGAGCTCAGCCTCAAACTCACATCACAGAAATCCTCCTGCCTCTGCCTCCCGAGCGCTGTGATTACAGGCGTGAGCCACCACGCCCAGCACAGTGTGGTATGTGGTACTGATTGCTGCTGGGCATGAGTCTCCATGCCCAGTATTGTATATGGTTACTGGGGATCGAACCCAGGTCCTTGCGTTTGCAAGACAGGTGCTGGAACCACTGAGCTAAACCCCTGGCTCTCTCCCCAGTTTTTAACAGGACAAAACTTGATCTTCCTAGACCCTGGGGATGGGCAAGTCTCACTGAAATGGCCAGTGAGACCGCAGATTCAACCAAGTGCCGGTCCCAGCCGGGTCACAGTGAAGTCTGTGGGAGTGTGAGAAGATGCGAGAAACTGCTAGGGAGGACGGGAGATGATCAAAGTGAGACTCAAAGATGTGTTCATTAGTCCCAAATGGATGAAGGCAGAGAGAGAAGAGGAAAAGCCCAGGGGGCCAGACAGCTCACACAGAGATGAGGCGGGGCTCAGCCTGCTGCCCAGAGGCATGTGACAGCAGACAGGCAGAAGCACCCTGATTGCAAAGGCGAATGACTAGAAGGGAAACCCTGTGCTTTCCGGAGCCAGGCTGGCCACGTGTTAGCAGTGTGATTTTGGACAAGGTATTGAGCCTCTCTGTGCTTTGGTTTCTTATCTGTGAGATGGATAAAATAATAGTTCCATCTCTTCGTCTAGATGTGAATGTTAAATAGGCTAATCCAGCCAGATCACTTGGAACCATGACTGGCAAAGGAGAAGAACAATGTAATTGCTAGAACTAACTGTCCCCTGTCCTTGATTTTAGCCAAAAGGCTAAAGAAACAATTTGATTACCTATTCCTGAGGAAGGAATAAGGGAACAGAACATGTGAAATGTCTAGTTTATTCCAAAGCTCCCTTACACGCTATACAGTTAGGAATTGGTCCCCACACATGCAGGCATCAAATGGTCACATATGAGCCAGGGTGATGACACGTACCTGTCATGACAGCTACTTTGTTTAGCCTGAGGCCAAAGGATAAAAGTTCAAGCCCAGCCTGGGCAATTTAGTGACATCCTTTCTCAAAATAAAAAATAAATGTTTTGAAAATAGTTGGCAAAGTAGCTCAGTGGTAGAACATTCTGTGTTAGATTCCCAGCACCACCAAACAATGGGAATGTGTGAAATAGTAAAAAAGGAGTTTGGAATCAAAGCTAAAGGACATTGGAACAAGTACATCTAGTAGATACTAGAGTCTGTCAATATTCCAGCCTACAATCTGGCCAGTCATCTTTAAATCTATAAATCTGGTCACTCTTGAAATGAGTCCCTTACATTAAACGTGGGTTTCCTCTGCTCCTTTCTCTTCCAAGTGAGGAGTGGGTCGCCTCCCCCACAGCTCTCATGGCCCCAGGAGCGTCCTGAGCCCGGTCCTGTCTCACTAAGCTGTGTGGATCAGATGGGTAGTGGCTTGCCCTTCTCACTGCCTGCTCCTTGCGGCTCTCAGGAAATGGCAGGTTCTCTCTTCTTGCTCTTGCAGAATTTCCAGTCCTCGGCTTGTCTCCCCAAGCTCTGAGGCTGTGAGGACATGAAATGCCCAGCCCTGGAATGACAGTGCTGGTTGGTTGGGTTAGGCTGAAAACAAGTAGCCTCTTGGCACCTCAATTTTTCCTTTTCTGTAAGTCTGGTTGGGGGTAATTTTATGTTTCCTCTTTTCTTGGAAAAATATTTAACAAAAATATCGAGAGTTTACTGTTCCTTTCCAGGCTTGGTGGTGTATACCTATAATTCTAGCACAATTTAGCTAATTTGCAAGACCCTCTCAAAAAAAAAAGTGTGGGGTTGCTGAGGATGTAGATTAGTACACAGGCCCTGGTTGAATCTCCAGTTCTGAGCATGAAGTTCCCCGGCTGTCCGATCAGGGATGACCAGATCACATGACCCAAGTAGCCCGCTTACCTTCGAGGCACCACACAGTGGTTTTTCTCACAAAGTGACTCTATGGTGACAGGAAAATTGACAATCTCAGCAAGTCCTGCACATTATGAATATTTTAATTTTAAACTTATTTATGGTTAGATAATATATTTTCATAGTTCAATGTTTTAAGGATATTAAAATGCACATAGTGGAAATGTACTCTCTTATTCTTTAAACTCTGACCCTTTTCTTCCAAGGAAGCAAGCATTTTCTATGTTATCATATTTGGGTTTTTGGTGCTGGGATCACCCAGGTCCTCCTATGGGCTAGCTACGCACTCTACCAGCCAACGTTAAACCCCCAGTCCTGATATTTTCCAATGTATCCTTCCACAGATGTTTTGTGTGTGTGTGTGTGTGTGTGTGTGTGTATATATATATATATATATATATATATATATATATATATATATATTCTTTCTTCCCATCCTTTTGCTTTAATCAAAAGTTCTATATGATTATATATAGAATATTCTCATGTGTTTTTGTGACTCTGCTTTATCATATACCAAAATAAACTTACCCAGTTTCCTATTTAATGAGCATTTAGGTTGCATTCATCTCTCACAAAGTGGCAATACAGAGGTTTGTAAAGAAAAGATCTTGTGGGCCTGGGGAGTGAGGTCAGTGGTTCCGGCACCTGTCTTACAAGCGCAAGGGCCCGGGTTTGATCCCCTGGTTAACCACATACAATACTGGATGTGGAGACTCACGCCCAGCAGCAACCAGTACCACATACCACAGTGCTGGGCGTGGTGGCTCACGCCTGTTATCCCAGCACTCAGGAGGCAAAGGCAGGAGGATTGCTGTGATGTGAGTTTGAGGCTGAGCTCGGGGCCAGCCTGAACTACAAAGCGAGACCCTGTCTCAAAAAAAAAAAAAAAAAAAGAAAAAAAAGATTTGTAAGGCTCCACTGCCCTTATACACATCCCTCAAGAGTTCCTAACTGGTGGTAGAGAGCCGTCGTAGAAGTCGGCAGATACACAGTTCAGGGTATAGATTCAAGGAACCTAGACACTTGGAAGGGAAAAAGTTTTATATGCATTTTTATTGTGGTAAACTATTTATAAAACACAACACTTAGTATTTTAAGTAACTACAGTTCAGAGGCAGCAAATGCATTCACATTGTTCTGCACCATTCATCATTCATCTCCATAACTTTTTATCTCACCAAATTGAAACTCTGTATCCACTAAGAAATAGCTTCCATTAGTCACCATCTCCAACCCTGGGCAACCACCACTCTCCTTTCTGTCTTTATAATCTTGATACTTCAAATACCTTCTATGGGTGGAGCCATATAGAATTTGACTTTCATTTATCGTAATTTCTTCAGGTTTCATACTTTAAGTAATTAGCTTTTTTTGACTTAATATAACACCCTCAAAATTCATCCATGTTACAGCACGGGCAAGAGTTTATTTTTAAGGTCAAATAATATTTCGTTGTATGGATATGCCACGTTGTGTTTATTCTATCACCCATCCATGGACATTTGTGTTGTTTCTACTTTTTGTCCATTATGAATAGTGCTGCTGTGAATATTGTGTGCAAATGCTGTTGCTTACAGGTGTACATCCACAGTCAAATTGCTGAATCATATGGTAATCTTTTGATTTTTAAAATAATAGCTATTTATTTTTATGCATCACAAATACGATTCTGAGCGTACCAAATACCATTAACACGCGCTTTAAAAAATGCTAGAGATGGCCAGTAGGTGGGGGACTTCTTAACAAGACTGGCGTGTTTCCTCGCTCTCCTACTAACTCTCCCATGGTAGTAGTTGCAGTCACCGCCTAGTGGGCGCCCTGCGAACCTAGCACTGGGCCGGGCGCTTTTGATGTAAAGGTTTAGAAGATACCTAAGAAGAGAGCAGCCTAGAGGGACAGTTAGACCTGAAAGTGACCAATTAAAGGCATCCCAACTCCTGAATGCTTGGCTTTTTATGATGTTGTGACATCCCTTGGCCCCCAACTTCCGTTTCAGAAAATGATAATTATCTGATTAATTTCCGCCCAAAAGAGAGCCTGGTCTTTAGCACAGCTCCTGGTACTTGATAGGGACTCATTAACTTTGTTCCTGTTATCTGAGACAGCCAAAGAAAGCCGAGTGTAAACCTATACCCGAGTTACTGCTGACAGGCTCCTGTCCTGCCGGCTACAGCTGCCGCCACCCCCTCGGTGGACGAGGCGGCGGGACCTCCCCGTCGGCAGGTGGCGCGAGTGCGCACGTGGCCAAGAGTGGCGCTCGGGCCGGTCTCCTCTCGGCGGCGCCGCGCATTCGTCCGTCCAAGGGGCGGGTACGGGGCGGCCGTGGTGGCGGTGGGGACTCCGCGTCGCCGGAGCCAAAGAGCACAGGCCCTTCCCGGCGCCCCGGGCCGGGCAGGGTGGGGCCGCCATGTGGTTCATGTACGTCCTGAGCTGGCTGTCGCTCTTCATCCAAGTGGGCTTCATCACGCTGGCCGTCGGTGAGAGTGCGCGGCCCTGGCCCGCGCGGGCTCCCTCCCGGGCGCCTGCGCTCGTCCGGGGTCGCATCGCGGTGGGTCCGGAGAGAGTGAGGGTCCCTGGGCGGCAGCTCCTGGCTTCGCCTCCCGGCCTGCCACGTCTTGTCCCTGCTGCCGAGCCCAGCATCCTAGCCAGTCCACGGGTCCTGCCAGATGTCACAAAGTCTGCCCAGCAGTGCCCGGGAAAGGGTGGCTTACCTGCCCTGAGCTCCCCCGTGAACTGCCAACCGCTCCCACCGCCCCGAACTTCCCCCAGCACCTCCTGCCGTCTTTTCTCCACTGGCTCTTTGTACTTGCTGCTCTCTACCTTTGACATTTTCCCCATTTCGGGCTGCTCGCTCTTGACCGTCGTCCCCCCACCCTCCACTCGGAAGCCCTCTGTAGAGATGTGCTGATGGTGCAGCTGTGCCCAGCATTTGTCCTAAAGTAGCGTAGTCCTATGGGGGTTGTCAGACTCCCTCCTTCCCATCCCCCTCCTCAAGCTGGGTCGGAGGAAGGACCTTGTCTGTCTCATTCTGGTGTATTCTCACCGCTCCGCCCTGCACTTGGTTCATAGGAAGTGCCCCGCAGGTATCTACTGAATAAGTAGAAGAAATGTGCTTTGGGCCAGAGGTAAACACTGTGTTGAGTCAAAT
Organism: Petromus typicus; assembly: GCA_004026965.1. Classification (NCBI taxonomy): domain Eukaryota; kingdom Metazoa; phylum Chordata; class Mammalia; order Rodentia; family Petromuridae; genus Petromus; species Petromus typicus. The sequence continues at coordinate 37,148 of PVIR01002507.1, read as the reverse complement.
GCAGACTTCCATTTATTTTGCCCTGATAAAGTCCCTCTTCTGACGTATAAGGACAACCCATGAGTTGCTGGGAATGCTGAGCAGGATGGTGGGATTGACCTGACCTGATATTCTCCATGCTTGCTCTCTTCGCCACCCCCCCAGCCGCTGGACTCTACTACCTGGCAGAACTGATAGAAGAATACACAATGGCCACCAGCAGAATCATCAAGTACATGATCTGGGTAAGTGGCTGCTTTCCCCAAGGTTTCCCTCACTCTTTGCCCCGTCCCAGGAACAGAAGGTGGGGAGAGTGACAGTCCCCTCTATGCTGCTGAGTGAGGGCATCACTCCTACCTCCCTGCCCTCTACTGTCTTTTGGGTCTGCATTCCTGGGCCCAAATCTTTCCCAAGTGGCTCTGCTGGCCTGCAGACCTTGCTCTCAGTTGCTTCAGGTAACAGCCTCGTGTATGTTCTTGTGGACAGGCCACAACTTTGCCTCTGCTTGGTCTTTCCCCAAGCTCTGGCCCCTTGTCTTGCTCGCAGCACTTAGAATTAATTTAGTGGAAACTAAGGACAATTTTGATGTTGTTTTGCTGCCCTCTTTCTATTTGGATTCAGTGATTTTTCCCTAAGAGAAACACATCCGGTGGCCCCATCCTGCCCTTCCCAGGCCTTGGAGGCTCCTGTTCCATGGATGTCAAGGGCCCAGGAGTGACTGCTGGTGGATAGATTTCTGCCCGCTGCACGTGTCTCGTGAGGTGGCTGTGTAAAATGTTTTTACTACTGTAGGCTGCTGTCAGATTTTTAAAAATTTTTTTTAGAAATGGCATTTAAATATACTGCCCTTTGGGGGCTGAAAGTCTAGCTGGGAGACCCAGAGCTGAGACTATGAAATGAGGAGCCTGAAGCATGGACCTAGTGCTGTGCAGAGCAGGCTGGGTGAGGGAGCCAGGGCAGCAACCTGAAAGGGCTCTCTGCACTGTTTCTGGTCATTTCAGTTCTCCACGGCTGTGCTGATTGGCCTCTACGTCTTTGAGCGCTTTCCCACCAGCATGATTGGTGTGGGCCTCTTCACCAACCTCGTCTACTTTGGCCTCCTCCAGACCTTCCCCTTCATCATGCTGACCTCGCCTAACTTCATACTGTCGTGTGGTGAGAAGGGACAGAGTGGGGAGGAGGCAGCTCATGTGTTGGAGGTACCTGCCTCAGTCCTGGGCCCTGAAGGGATACAGAGGAGGAGGCAGACCGCTGAAGTTCTCAGTGATTTGGAATACAGGCTTCTCACACGTGAGGACCCTACAGCCTGCCTTGACCACAGTGCCTCGAATTTTGGGAGGTTGGGAGGACTTTCTCAAACAGGGAAGTTTGAAAAAGGATTTGGGAAGAGAAAACTGGTTATGGGTTGATGGAAGCAGAGGCCTGACTGAGCAGTCCCTGCCTGAGAAAAAACCACTTGGCCCAGAGAGCCCGAAGGCCTTCCTTGGCAGGTGGGCAGCTTCTGTCCAGCAGTTGGGCCCATGGTCATGATCAAGACCCTTAGGGTGCTGCAGACACTGGCCTGGGTGCAGACACCTCAGAGGGCTCCTTTTTCTGGTTCCACTGTCAGTGGCTGCAGCTGTCTCGCCTTTGCTCTGGCCCCACTCCCTGACTACCATGGGAGTCTGCTTTCTGAGCCTTAACTCCTCCGGCTGTTGAGAGATGACGTTTTTGACAGTGCGGTTGGGAGACCAGCTGATGCATAGTAGGTGACTGTAGATGTTTTCATTTGTTCACGGAGGAGGTTTCAGAAAGTTTTGGTCACAGATTTGCTGTTTCTCCTGATAATCATTAAGGATGTCCTCGCCTTAGGTTAGGATATCAAGTAGAATTAGGAGTATTTTGGGGAGCTACTTTTCTGTCTTTGTAGGAGAACCTAGAAAGAATATCTGCAAGGAAGGCATAGTACTAAAACTAGGACTGTGTCTCTTCCTTGAATGCTTTTTTGTAATTTTAGCATAGACTTTTTTCAGCAGGGTTGGGCAGTGGTGCGTGCTGTTTCTCCCAGCTATATGGGAAGCTGAGGGAAGAGGATCACAAATTTGGCAACAGCACAAACCACTCAACAAGATCGTTTCAAAATAAAAAGCGCTGGTGATGTAGCACAGTGGTGGCACACGTTCCTAACAGTCACAAATCTGACTCAATCCCTGGTACTACAAAGGGAGAGAGGGTAGGAACCGTTCTCTAGAGAGCAGGTCTCTTGTACACCATCTTGGAGAGAACTGTCCCACCCCTGATGGTAGGCTCCCCAGCCTCCCTTTGTCATTTCTTAAGCTTGCTGTTTAGATGCTGAGGGAGCTTCTCTGATCTAGTGGGCCGAAGGTACCACCCTACCTCTCCTTTGCCTTAGACTTCATGTGTGGCTAGAGGAAACAGAGCTATGATCTCTGCCTTAGGACGAGAGAGTTGTGAGGGGAGAAGAGTGGGAAATTGCTGTGAGGTATGTGTGTGGGGGTTCAGGGTCAGGGGACACATTCTCTCTGGTGTCTGTCTTCAGCCCCTTGTGAAACAGGCAGGGATGCCGGCCTCTGAGCAGCCTGTCCTCCAGTCGGCTTGCTTTCTCATAAACATAGCTGCCCACTGAGGAGATGTGTGTGGGACTGGAACATACTGATTCAAACCAATTGCCTTATCGTCAGGCAGGATGGAGAAGAAACCTTCCCCTCGTTCTGAAGAAACCTAAATTATAGCTCAAAGTGTGTATAAACTGTGTCCCTTTGTTTGAGGAGGCCTTTTCCCTGTGGCCTGGTTTGGAGTGGATTCTCTTGTATGATGTCTGCTTTGTCCACCCATGGCTTCCTCCATCTACATCTCATGGGAGAGCTTCTTGATTGAAACAAGGTCTCCCTGAGTTGCCCAAGCTGGGTTTGAACTTGTGATTCCCCCTGCCTCAACCTCCCACAGTGCTGTGGGATTGATCCTCCCGCAGGATTATAGGCACCACTGCATCTGGTCTGGGAGAGCTTGCTTTAGGACTCATTCAATAAAAATGAGTTCATTGTCATGATGCTTTGGATTATGTAACACTGAAGTCTCACTTTTATAACATTCCACAGCTTTCTTCCCTCCCTTCTAATTTTACTCATTATTCCTGCTGCAGTGCGTAGGTTGGGGCAGATTCTCACGTCTTGACAGATGGGGAACTGAGTTCTAGACAGTAGCATACTGGCACAAAGCCATGCTGTTTTGGGTGTAAAGTCAAGGGTAAGATGTAAGGGTTCCCAATTCCCAGGGCCTTTGGAGTTGGAAAATCTAGATTTTTGTCATTCCCTGAAACTGACTGACTCTCATTCCCTTGACAGGATTAGTGGTGGTGAATCATTATTTAGCATTTCAGTTTTTTGCAGAAGAATATTATCCTTTCTCAGAGGTAAGAAGTGTCCAACATAAACAGTTAGTCCTGGGTACAGGGGAATAATGGGGACTTGTCTGATTTGCATTATTATCTTAGCCATAATCTGAAACTCAGTCTACTCAGATCACGTCTCGAATAAAATAAAACATCATATAGATGGTTTGAAACCATATAGATGGTTTTTTAAAGTAGTGTGGCTGAGGGACTGAAGGGATCTGTTAGACTGAGGTGGAGAAGACACTGATTTCCCCTAGTTAGTGTTTTGGGTCCCAAATGAAGTTATGCTAAGGCCAGAAGATATCCGGCCTTCTCTGGCCGACCTCACAGGGCAGGGTGGGCTAGCTCCCCCTGGCGGCCACCAGTGTTTTCTCCCAGCGTTTCTCAGTCCAGGCCTTCCGCTTGCAGCTGCCGCAGAGAACAAAGTCACTTGTTTGGAGAGAGTGAGGCACAGTCAGTCACTGTCTGCTTCCACCTTTCCCTGCTGAATTATCTCTTGGTCTGAGAATGCCCTGGCTTTCAGAGATGAGGTGCAGTATGTACCATAACCTGGCGCCACGCCCAGCCCACACTTGGTATCTCTTGTTGCCAGGTCCTGGCCTATTTCACTTTCTGCCTGTGGATAATCCCGTTTGCATTCTTTGTGTCACTCTCGGCTGGGGAGAATGTCCTGCCCTCCACCATGCAGCCAGGAGGTGAGAAGGGGTTTGTGATGGGCCGGGTGTGGACACTGCAAGGCCTGTGTCTTCTGAGGAGCCAGCGCCCAGCCTTGTATGAGCTGCTGGGGCCCGGAAGGGAGAGCTGTGTACACACATGCACTTTTCTCATCTGCTCATCTCGCTGCCTGTGTCTCCACAGATGACGTGGTCTCCAATTACTTCACCAAAGGCAAGCGGGGAAAGCGCTTAGGGATCCTGGTTGTCTTCTCCTTCATCAAAGAAGCAATTCTGCCTAGTCGTCAGAAGATATACTGACTCCCCTTGGGGAGGGAATGTGGGGACAAGGTCAGAACTCAGGGCCCTGGGCCACTGCTAGGTAGGGGCCGGGGTCCTGGAAGATACCTTCCACCAGCCCTGGCTTCCCTCCCCTTGGTCCTGAAGCCCCATCCCTGCCCTCCTGGGGGGCTCAGCTTGGCTTGGATCTGATACTGCAAGGGCTGTAACCTCGTAGGGGACCAAGGAGGTGACAAAGCCCGCTTAGCCAGGTGGCCTAGTTCCCTGGCCTCCTCTCCCCCTCCCGAAGTGGATTGGGAGTTTCAGGATCAGCCAAGGGAGGCTGGGCACAGTCCATGATGCTGGACAGCAGCCAATGACAAGTTCCCTGGGCAAGTGACTATAGGGAGGGAACATAGCTTGGCACTTCCAAGAGAAATGTTTTTTGCTATTTAACTGTGATTTTTGTCCAATTGCTGATTCCCATTTGAATAAAGATTCTAGGTGGCACTGTTTGCCTTAATATCCCAAAAGTTCATCTTCTTTCTTCTTGCTGACTTTCTGCCTGGAGTAGACAAGCTTTCTGCTCCAGGGACTCCTCTCCTAGCCTGGGTCTTGCCCCGATGGAGGGACTCTCATCCCTAGTGGGAGGGACAGAGATGAGGAGCAGAGCCAGGGTGCGGTGGGGGGCAGGGGCTGCAGCGCCTCCCTCTTCTTCCATCTCTTCTTTCCCCAAGGCTCTGTGGCTGTCAGCTGGGAGGAGGAGAGGAGAGGAGACAGTTTAGGATTGGGTTAGATTTTCAGAACATCCACAGATTCTATTAATAAGTCTTCCTCTAAGGAAAGGAATAATTTCTGGCTGAATTCTATCTCAGGCTTAAAAAAAATAGCTCCCAGGCAGCCTGTCTCCAGACTATGTTTTATGAAGTGAGGTTGATGCAAAAGGCTTTTTGTCACTCTTTAGAGCACACGAGGTCTGGTGTTTTGCTCTGTGTGCTCCTGGCTCCTGGGGAGATGATCTCCGCCTTCCGAGAAGGCAGGCCAGGCTCGGCACAGACCAGCATTGTGGGCCTTGCACTCCAACTCTAGTGCCTTGCAAGTGCTCAACAGTACATATTGGATGAGCCCTCATGAGAGCCACACTGGCCATGTCCTATACCTCACAGTGAGGTTGGCGGGTGCAGGGTGCACTACGCACCTGTGGAACCTCTAAGTCACTGGGAAGACCCCTGTGCTTGAACATCATAGCCCTTGATTCTCTTGGCGTTAGCATTTCTGTTCTGTTAAGAGTACCAGCTTTCCTGCTTCCCTGGAGGACCAGCACATTTGGTCTTTAGATGCAGATGAGATTGCCAGCGCTTTTCAGTGTGCAGGCCAACTAGAGGACGTGAGGCCAGTGACCTCACCCATGGGCTAGCAGCTGGTCCTGGCCTCCCTTGCTGTCTGTGTTCTTCCTCACCCTGATGAGGTGGCTTTGCTCCTCTGCTCCCGCTGCTGCTGGCCATGCCATCCCGTCCCTGGGACCCCCAGGGCCTGCACACACTCCCTGCAGTGGACTCTCCAGCCCCCCCACCGGGTCTCGGCTGCAGCTGACTCGCTTGCTTCCTGAGTTGCGCCTCCCTGGCTCCTGGGCTCATCGACCTTCTGTCTCGAGCTGCTCCTTTCAGTCTCCTTTCTTGGGCTTCTCCGCTTGCTTATGTACACTAGCGTCTCTCAGGGTTCTGTGATAGGCTCCCTGCGAACCCCATCCACGCGCAATGGCTTTTGGGACTTCTGCTGAGGAGCCGAGTGTTGAGGACATCGCAGCATCCCTCCCGACTTCCAAGTCACAGTTCTGCCGTCTCAGACTCATGGTACTTTTTGCTGTCCTCTGCAAACCTGCCTGTCCCTTTTGGGTACCTGGCTAGGCCCCTGCACCACTCAGGAGACAAGAAACTTGCTCTCAAGTTCCTGCTTTCTCTTTCTGCCCCCAATCTAGTCTCTGAACTATCACATTTACTCTCTTGACATCTCTTAGTGTGGGCCAGCCTATCAACTTTCACCTGGTTTGTGTCGATAGCCCCTGCTGCTTCTCTGTCCCATTGCCAGCAAGAGTTGTCTTTCTGAATATGTAATTGATGGCATCACTCCCTGGCCTAAACTCTTCCATAACTCCCTACTGCCTTTAGGATAAAGTCCAGACCCCTGAGCATGTGAGTCTCCTGACATCCTGGTCCCTTCTCAGCTCTGGTCTCATCTTGGAGTCTGGGTTCTAGCCTTGTGTCAGCAGATACCATAGCTCACTTACCATTTTGATTCCCCATTCTTTCACTCACTTTGGTACTTTCTCTGTTAGGTCTCAATGAAGGTTTTACTTCCTCCAAGGAGCTTCGAATGTCCCCTCTCCTTCCCTAGCCCCACCCATCACACAGATCCCTTGGGCTTACTCGCCTGCTTCATAATCTATCTCCCCACCAGACTGTAAGCTCCTTGAGGGCAGGGGCTGTCCTTGGAATTTTTGTACCAACAGTGCCTAGTTTGGCACCTGACACATAGGAAGCACTCAATAAATGTTTGTTTAATAAATAAACTGTAATGTGTATGAGGAGATTGAAGGGGACCCTCCCTGATGGCTTCCGGGAGGCGGTACAGGTATTTTCATAGTCTCACATCAAAACTGCAAACCCTCCCACTCCCTAGATGTGCTGCTGTGCTCCCAGTGGTGGAAACCTGAGTGGCAGCTGGGAGTCAGGGAGTCTTGTACCAGGTGACCTAACAGCTTTCCTGCACCCACCCGTATCGGGTGGATAGGGAGCCGGGCGTCACTGCGCTCCTAACCCCAGCACTCTGGGAGGCTAAGGCAAGGGAATCCTGAGTGGGAGTCTGGCCTGGGCAGTTTAGCTACTCAGTGAATCTTGTCTCAAAAACAACTTCCTTCCCCCAAATCAAAAGAACACTGGGGATATAGTTCAGTGGGAAGGCCCTGGATTCAGCATCCGGTACCATAGGGGGGCTTAGAGCCTAAGGCAAAAAAGAACTTAATTTGAACAAGAGGCAGGATGTCCACGGGTCCTTTCATCCTAGACGCCTTGTCCCTGGGGGGCTAGGGTACAAGTGAGGAGGCAGTGGAGAAACTGTCACTTTGACATCCCCAGGTTCTAGAATAGTGATGGCCTGGGGTCTGGGCCTTGGCGGGGCAGATTTGGAGATCTGTCCTGGAGCTTGAGAGTCAGAAGGCCCTAGCAAATCTCCCCCCTAAGCCCGTTCCTCCACAGCACGAATCATCACACTCGAGTCTTCACTGGGCAGCCTCAGGTAAAGGTGCTACCGAAAATCTTTATAGAGTCCCTGCGGAGGAGGGCAAGGCGGGGAGCCTTGATGAGCTTGCACAGCTGCCAGGAAGGCATCATCAAATGTCTCACGCAGGTTCATGGCCATAGTGTCAGTCCAGAGGGTGGCCTGGCCCAAATGCCGCCTCTGGGGTGTGTCCAATATGTTTTTGACATAAAACCCCTGGGGCACCTTCATCCTGTATGGCCGTTCCCCTGGGTGCAGCATGTGGATTATCACCTCAAAAGGGAGCTGGGGTACAGGTGCCACCAAGTGGCCATCCGCTGTGCGTAGCTGCACATCGCCCCGTATGTTCCGGGTCACCTCCACGAAGTTGGAGAAGTCGTGCTCCTGGCCTGGGTCTGGATGAACACCCAGACGGATGCCCTGTGGGCAGCTGATGCTGGAGAGGCAGGATCTGGCAGGGCCACTGCTGCAGTCCCACGGCCTGGGCCGACTGGTTAGAAGTGGCCTGTACACTGGCTTGGGTGGCACCACAGGCTGAGGCATGCTTCTCAGTCGAGCCTCCACGGAGTGGTAGAAGCTCTTGGGAATCTGGGGTCCTGACGTCTTCAAGAGGTCCCTGGGGCAGGGTGGGGCACCACCTTGCTTAGCATTGGAGACTGGGGATTGAAGCAGCTTGAGGTGTAGCCACTTCCTGAAGTCAGCCTCTATCAGAAGTTGACGTTCTCTCTGCAACAAAAGACACGTACCGGTGGCAGAGGGCTGCGTCTGTGTAGATGTGGGATGAGGCCCGTGGCTGCAGTTGTTGGAATCCGCCAGTCTAACTGGTGAGACACTGTCCTACACAGGTCACCTAAGTTTGACAAGAGGGGCACCTGCCCTGTAGGTACCCTTGTTCTGATGCAGGGACAATGCTCACTCCAAACGAGCTCCTGGACTGATGGGGGGACAGAGCCTCTTCCATGGCGCAGCCTCCACCGATGGGGAAAATGCAGCCCCTGACCAAGGGAGCTTCCAGCTGGAGCAGGGAAACACAGTCTCTATGCTAGGAAAACACGTATTACAGGGAAAAGCATTCTCTCCCCAGAGGAATCCCTTCTGATGTGTCCTACCATACAGAGTCTCTGTTTTAAGAGGGCAACAGGCAGATCAGAAGTGAAATCCAGAAAGGACAAAGAGGAGGAGTTTGGAAAGCCAGGAACTGAGTAGAGCTAATCTGGACAGACTTCTTGAAAGCAGTGGGCCCAGTCAGACGGACAGGGGGCAGTGACTGCGGTCACCTCCACTGGAACTGGACCTTCCTGCCCCAGAGCCTGCCACCCTGTTTATCTCAGTGTCTTATTCCCAGACTGTTGCTAAGGGGTCAGACGCTTTGGAGATTGACCCAGCTTTAGGGCTGGCTCTGATCAGGCTAAGCCAGTCATAATCCTGCCAGCCTCGCCCCACACCTCAGTCAGTCAGCAGATGGCTTTCCTTTTCTTCTAGTCAGTGCAGCAAGAATGGACATGATTGGGGCCAACAGGAGATCCCCTGAGTGGAGATCTGCAAGGGAGGGAAGGGCCATGGGAATCAGACGGGCTCTGCCTCCTCTGGACTTGGGGCTGGGTGACAGACAGTGAGGGATGGAAGGGGAGAGCCGCACCTGGGTAGAGCTGGAGTACAAAAAGAGCTGTAGCGCCCGGAGCCTTCCACACTGTGGGATCCACTTACAATTCCCAGCGTCTTTCTGGGCTTTCCAGTTTTGGCATCCTATGTAATTGTTTCTGTTTAAATTCCCTCTCCCAGCGTCCTTCATTGGTCTGGACCCCTGCCAAATCTCTAATTTGTCAACCTCCAGCTCACAGCTGGCCCCCATCTGTCCTGTGTACATCGTGTTCCCAGATGCCCCTGTGCCCTTCCACGCAGGTATTCCCTCTGCCTGGTCAGCCTTTCCCTACTTTTTCATGTGCCCAGCTGCTGCCCATCTTCATACTCTGAAGCATCCCTTCCTGCACCTCCTAGACTCCTCCTGGGAATATATCCTGTTCCTTACTAAGCAACAGGAGTGGGGACCACATCATGTTTGGAAGGCAGGTGCCTAGCGAGGGCCAAGTATCTGCTGGGAAGAAGGATGAATCATCTTTTTATCCCCAGTATTGGAGAGTGCATCCAGAACCTTCACATTGAGCTACGTCCCCAGTCCTTTTTATTTCATATTGCTTTCAATTTTGACACAAGGTCTCACTAAGTCCCTGAATCAGCTAGGATGTGCAGTCCTTCTGCCTTGGCCCTTCAGAGTCCTGGGATTATAGGCATGCACCGCCATGCCCAGCCTCACATCTAGCCATAATGTGAATCCCGGGAGTGGAAGGGGCCTGGTCTTTAGTTAAGAGTCTCATCTGGAAGCAGGGCAGTGCACCAGGTTTGGGATCATATTACAGTCGCTTTCTGATTTAGGACAGTACTTGTGACCTGAAGAAGTGGCTCAGAAGGGAGGAATTTCAGCAGAGTACTGGGGAGCGGGAGGTTCTTCCTGGGGTTGGGTGCTTCTAGCTGGCCTTCTCACAACATGGTCCTGCTCTGCTCACGAGCCCACACAGCAGCCGGCAGCTGGCCCTGCCCACTCCCCTTACTTGATACTCCAGCAGGTAGTTATGCTCCATGAGTCGCAGCTGGTCTTTGAGGCGATTCAATTTCCTCATCTCACAAGCAAAATCCTTCTTGTCCCGTTTCCACATGGCATCCCTTAAGAACCTGGCACCAAGGTGGAGTGTGTCATCCTACAGAGACAGAGCTTGGGGAGGTGGGGCTGGGAAGACTGGCAAAGCCTGAGGGCCTGGGTGGGGTGGGAGGTGCTGCTGGAGTTGGGATGAACAAGACAACCTGTCCCCGCTGTCCTGTCAGGGGTCTTTGGCTAACTACTTCCCTTAAGGGAAAGAGGAACATGGGGGCCTGGTTGCTGGCCTCCAGATGAGGGAGCAAGACCTGGCAAAAGCCCTGCCAGTCATATTCTGGGAAAGGGCCCTCCTCAGTGGCCTTGTCCCCTGTCATCTGCTTACCCAGACTAGTGTTGGGTCAGAGCCTGCAGAGGGGTGAGAGCGGGCTGGGAGAGGTGGACAGGGGCAGGCTTCTCCCTCACCGGGCACAGGCACGGTGGTTCCATATTTTGCAGTAGTCGATGGGCTTGCAGCCTGTGGCATCTCGAGCGTGGACGTCGGCACCACTCTGTACCAGGGCCTTCATGCAGCCCAGCAGGCCCTCACGGGCAGCCAGGTGCAGGGGTGTTGAGCTGTTGCCTGTCTGACTGGAGGCCCAACCAGGAGGAAGAGGGCAGAGCGGAAAGACAAGAGCATTTGCTCATCAGATCAGTGGGCAAACCAGCTCCGGATCCCACTCTGCCATCAGTGCACTGGGTGACCCTGGCCATATCTCTTGTCCCCTCTGCCTCTCAAGTTCCTGTAAGTAGGGATTAGCCTAAATGATCAGAGAAACTTCCAACTATAGGAGGTACATGACAGGTAAGAACTGCTGGAAGGAGAGCTGGCTGGTTCAAACACTGCTGACCTCATCTGTCCTAAGGCAGCCCTGCCCTGTGCCTTGCTGGGCCCAGAAGGTCTGAAGATCTGGACCCTGCCTCTTCCTTGACCCTGTCCTCTGACTTTGCCACTCTTTCCCAAACATTTGGGAAGATGGCCCTCTCCTGGGAACGTGTCTCCCTGGCTCCATGGCTAGCTCCTGTAGTCTCCAAGTTGCAGTTTAAATATCATTTCCTTAGAGACAACTGCCCCTTCCAAAACAGACCTACCTCTTCCTTTTGCTCCCCTCCCATCACTCTGTTTATTGTCTTTCAACCACTTCCCGCAACTTGCTGGGATTTGTTCACTTACTAGTTTACTAATTTATTGTCTACTCCTGCCTTAGAATATTATTTAGCTTTACAAGGGCAGGGAATATTTCGGTGTGTCTGCTGCTGCACTTTCCAATTCTGGGACAGTGCATAGTAGTACATGCTCAATCAATACTTTGAAGGAACACAGCCTCTTGCATGTCACGCATTTCCTCGGTTACCGCAGTAGAAGCAGGAGACAGGTCCTGTCCGCTTCCGGAATCCCAGCTGGAGGAGCTGCCCATGGTTCCCAAACTTGTGTGCAAATTAGAAACACCTGGGGATCTTTGCAGCTTCCAAAGCCCAGGCCCCGCTATAGATCCATTAAGTCACAACCTTCAAAGTGGAACACGGGCCTTGGGATTGTGGGAGCCCTCAAGGGACTCCAATGTCCACATGAGTTTGGAAACTAGAGCACCGAGTGACTTGCCTCAGGTTCCACTGTCTCCTACCAAGTGGCCACACCAGGATGTGAACAGTGTCTTTCCCCTTCCAGAGCCTAATCTCTTACCCACCACACCATGTTAACTCACCCACTGCTTAATCCCACCCCACCCCAGCCCCCACCTGCACTCCTGCCTGTCCTTGCTGGGTCGGCCTGCTTGGGAGCAGAGTTCCTGTCTGCCAGGCTCCTGGCCTCTCTCCCCAAGCCGGCTGGACTCACCTGTTAACAGAAGCCCCCTTCTTGAGCAAGTAGTGAATGCACTGGACAGCCACAGCCTTGTTGCCCTTGTGGATGACCAGGTGCAGGGGGGTCTGGCCACTGTTGGTGGGCAGGTCCACTGGGACCTTCTGCTCCTGTATCAAGACCTTCATGCACTCGAGCTTGCCCTGCTGCGCCGCAAAGTGGATGGCAGTGAACCCCTGCGGCGTGCAGAGGGCAGGAGGGGGCTTAGCAACACAGGGTCCCGGGCCCACAGCCTGGTCAGTGTAGCCGTTGGTTGGGGTTACCTTCCCCTGCTTGCCAGCCACCCCCTCCCAGCGCTTACACCCCTTCCTCTCCTGGTGTGTGCTGTGGCTCACTCCCCCTCTCCGTCCCCAAATGGGTTCCCAGGGAAGGTGAGTTAGAACCATTCACACAGAAGGACCTCTCAGGAACACTGCGTCAGACCTCAGACCTCGGAAAGGGGCTCTTTGCGGGGCGGGGCCGGGCGGGGGCAGTCCAAGGCCTCACCTTGCCGTTGCTCTGGGTCGCCCCGAGGTCCTGACTCAGGCAGAATCGCAGCCACTCCAAGTTGCCCACCGCAGCCGCGAAGAGCTGGGAGTGGTTCCTGGAGTTCCTGGACGTCTCAGAGCCGGAGGTGCTGGAGGCCGCGCGGGCGGGAATGAGCGGGCTGGGGGGACGGTCCCCGGGACACCCCGGCGGCCAGAGCTGGCCCTGCCCTGCTCACCTGTGGCAGGTGCCCCTTTTCCCCACCCACCTGGACTGCGTGGTCTCGAGATCACTCGGGGTGACCTTCTGGAAGAGTTTCTCCTCCCGCCGCCGCCGGGAGCCAGGATGCGTTTCCCTGCCTTCTTCCCCTCCCCGGTCCAGGGTCCCTGTCCCCGCCGCGGCAGAGGCCGCCACTTCTCGCTGGCCTCGCGGCGCCACCCGCCGCTCCCCTCGGGGAGTCGCCTGGGCCGCTGGCTGCTCCGCCAGGGCGTCGGGAGCCCACCGGCCCCTCCCGGGGCCTCTCTGGCTGCAGAGACAGGCCCTGGGCGCCCCGCGGCCCCCGCTGCCCGGACCACTGCCCTCGGTGTCTACCTTGATGACATACTAGGAAACAGAAGACTGCAGTGGGGAAATTAAAAATCACCGTCTCGCCATGCGTACGCCGTACCCACAACGGCGTCTTTCATTTAGCCATACATTAGGAGCGACCCATCGTCGTCCCACACACCAGCCGCACATTGTGACGTTCTGGCCGAGCCTGGTCACAGAGGAGCTCACCTGCTGCTGCAGAAAGCGGAAAAAGCCCTCGCTGGCTGAGTCCTGGAAGCTGGCTAGGTGAAAGTGAAAGGGAACGAGTAGTTCAAGCTGTCGTATGGATCTCCAGACAGGTTTATATTCGCTCTCCCTTCGGCCTGCTGGGAAGCGGGTGCAGGTGACCACGGCCAATGAGCAGTGCGGCCTTGGGACAGTTAACAGCCTGCGCGCTAGGTCCTGCCTCAGGGAAGATGGGGATCCTAGACCTACTTCACAGGAAGTGAGGCATGCAGGTACGAGACCTAGACCAGAAGCACCATCTATACGTCTATTATTTAAAGCATGAGTCAAACAATTGTAGCATGGGATATCATGATTTCTGGTAGTTGGTTAATTTGATAATGGAAATGATGTTCTGGTGTGGCTCTTGGATTAGGAAAGGTTAATTAATTAATTAATTATTATTATTATTTTTTTTTTTTTGTAGTGGAAATTTGAATCCAGGGCCTTTGCACTGAGCTATATCTCCATGCCCTTTAAAATTTTGAAACAAAAACAGGGAAAATTGCTAAGGGTGTGCTGGAACTTGGGATCCTCCTCTTAGCCGCCTGGAAAACTGGGATCACATGTGTGTGCCTCCAGTACTCCCAGCTGGGTTAAACATTTAATTATCAATGTTTTCCTCCTCTGGGAATTATCCGCATGTTCACATTGTTCTTTGAGCATCTTAGTTTTTCTTATTGATCTGTAAAACTTAGCATAGCTGTCCTTTACATTCATTGCCAATATTTGCCTTTTGATGTTTTTATTATATAAAGTAACTAGGAAATAACCGTTGATTATCTTACTGCATCCATATTTTAGCAATTTTCCCTGCTCTTGTCTCAAAAAAAAATTTTTTTTAAGGTTTTTTTGAGACAGGGTCTCGCTTTGTGGTTCAGGCTGGCCCTGAGCTCAGCCTCAAACTCACATCACAGCAATCCTCCTGCCTCTGCCTCCTGAGTGCTGGGATTACAGGTGTGAGCCACCATGCTCAGCACTGTAGTATGTGGTACTGGTTGCAGCTGGGCATGAGTCTCCATGCCCAGTATTGTTATGTGGTTACCGGGGATCGAACCGGGGTCCTTGCGCTTGTATGACAGGTGCCGGAACCACTGAGCTATATCCCCAGCCCCTTGTTTCAAAATTTTAAAGGGTGTGGAGATGTAGCTCAGTGTGAAGGCCCTGGGTTCAATCAACCCCTCTTACAAGGTAAGACTCCAAGTTCCCCAGCAGAGTGGTGAGGCCATAGGGCCAACTCTGGTCATATTTGACTCATTGCCTATTTCTTATCACTTTCCTGTACCCCAACATTCTAGGTGTTTTCTTTGGAAAAACTGGAGGAGTTAGGATCCCCTAATATCATCACATTGATCCATGGAGAGGGACAAAAGTAGATTTTTACCCAGAAGTAACTTTCCACCTTTTTGGGGAAACCTCTTCTGAGATCCACTTGCCCCTTAACCCTGGTTATCAAGAGTCAGCAGTCCTGCCAAGGACCTCCAAAACTATCAAGTCGTGCTGGCTTTCTTTTATTTTTTATTTTTAAAATTTAATTTAATTTATTTTTAATTTTTACTTATTTTGAGACAGGGTCTTGCTTTGTAGTTCAGGCTGGTCCTGAACTAGCTTCAAACTCAGAAATCCTCCTGCTTCTGCCTCCTGTGTGCTGGAATTATAGATGTGAGCCACCATGCCCAGTACTGTGGTATGTGGTACTGATTGCTGATGGGTGTGAGTCTCCATGCCCAGCACTGTAGTATGTGGTTACTGGGGATCAAACTGGGGACCTTGTGCTTTTGCAAGGCATGCGCCAGAACCACTGAGCTAAATCCCTGGCCCCATGCTTTCTTTCTGCAACTGAGTCAAAATTAAAGTGATGATGCTCTGCCGGGGCAAAGTTGGAGGATTTTTAGTTGCCTGGGAGAATTTGGTGGGCCACTATTGCTTTTGAGGTGCTAGGAGACTAATGATGACAAGAGGAGCATCTCAGATCTTTCCAAGTTCCCTCACTGTCCCCAAGAGAGGTGCCTTTCAGTTTCCATGACTGCGTTTTGTAGGGCTGGCTGTACATTAGAATCACCTGGCAGAAGAAGACCACTTCACGGAACTTACACCAACAGACTCAGATTAGCTGAGCTTCTTCAGGGCCCAGGCACGCAGAGTTTATAAAGTTCCTCAGGTGTTTCTTATGTCCCTGTGGTAGCGGGTCCTGTAGTGGTAGGTCTGCATTCCAGCTGTGGTGGAGATGGGCGGAAACAGAACTTTCGGGCCTGTCTCCTTGCTATCTAGTTGTAGCTGTGGAGGATGGAGGAAAGATAATGCTGTCTTGGTGTGCACACTCCCATCTGGGAAGGAAACTTAAAAGAGGGTCCTACAGATGGAGGAGAGGTGGTCTACCTCTTAGGGCCAGATTGGGAGGACGATAGCTTTCCAGGTTGTTCATTACTCTGTGGGGGTGGAGAAGTGACAGAAACACTAGAGATCAAGTCATATTCCTTAAATCACATTTCCTCGATCTACTAATTCCCTATCTACTCTCCTCAGGACCTTCAAAGAACATTTCAAGTCAAATATTGTCCCTTTTCTGCAGCTTTGGAGCAATTCCTAAGGGTCAGGAGAATACGAGCTGGACCAGTATCTTCTTCCCTCCATTTGGTCTCTCCCAATGGGCAGTTACCATGAGGTGCTTAGATCCAGGAAGTTATTTAGGAAAATCTACTAAAACTCAGTAAGTGAGAATTTGTCACATTTGAGCCCTGAGCCATTCAGCCCTTGCTCTCTCCTCATGTCAGAGCCATAATGGACGCTCCCCTATGGAAGAGTATGGCCAAGAAGGCGGGCTCCTTCTCTCCTTGGCTCTTGTAAGAGATGATATTTCACTGGAGAAGGAAGATATCAGCTTACTTCTCCTTCCTCATCACAACTACAAGTGGTAAAGGTTGCACTTCTGAACTCCAAGATTTCTCCACCTCGGTCCCTCTGATGAGACATATGCTCCATACAACCTCAACAGGCTGAGAATCCTGGGGCCCTCCTCACCCATGCCCTAGGCTGCTCACAGGTCAGAGGTTCCAGGTTTGGAAAAGACAAGTACAGAGGAACAGAGGTTACTTTTCTTGCCCAGGATTCTGCTCATAAAGCAGGGTGTTGGCCGGGGATTTAGCTCAGTGGTTCCGGTGCCTGTCTTGCAAGCACAAGGACCCGGCTTCGATCCCCCAGTTAACCACATACTATACTGGGCGTGGAGACTCATGCCCAGCAGCAACCAGTACCATATACCACAGTGCTGGGCGTGGTGGCTCATGCTTATCATCCTAGCACTCGGGAGGTAGAAGCAGGAGGATTACTGTGATGTGAGTTTGAGGCTGAGCTCAGGGCCAGCCTGAACTACAAAGCAAGACCCTGGTTCAAAATAAATAAATTAAAAAAAAATAAAAATAAAGGAGGGTGTCATCAAAAGAAGTGAGTGCACAGATTCACAGCAAGGACTCAGAAGTCATGCTGGGTCCATCCATGAAACTCCACAGATTTCCACCAAAGAAAATGATTTAAACAGGGCCAGGGATTTAGCTCAGTGGTTACAGTGCCTGCCTTGCAAGTCTAAGGTCCTGAGTTCAATTCCCAGTAACAACATACAACAATGCCAGGCTGGTCACTCACGCTTACCAGCAATCAGTACAATATACCACACAGTGCCAGGCACGGTGGCTCATGCCTGTAATCCCAGCACT
The DNA here is from genome assembly GCA_004026965.1 of Petromus typicus. NCBI lineage: Eukaryota > Metazoa > Chordata > Mammalia > Rodentia > Petromuridae > Petromus > Petromus typicus. Next base: position 20,026 of record PVIR01002507.1, on the reverse strand, counting down.
TGGGAGGCAGAGGCAGGAGGATTGTTGAGTTTGAGGATGAGTTCAGGACTAGCCTGAACTACAAAGTGAGACTCTGTCTCAAAAAACACAAACAAACAAACAAACAAAAAAAAAAAAGGGAGAAAAAGAAAAGAAAATGACTTAAACAGTGTGAGAAAGTTTCAGCATGATGATGCTCTAAACACAGTGGAGATTTTGGTGGTAAGCAATTAAAAACAGTCTAAACTACAGGTCAGCTAGTTTACCTGAGAAAGACAGTTTACAAGAGCCCTTTTAGGATCAGAAAAAACCTCAAAGACTGCCAAAATGACCTGAGAAGGGTTTAGTCATTGAGGCGGTTTATTGTCCAGGACATCATAGAAAATAGGGCAATAAGCTAATGATCAGTAGAGGCTAAAATTTGGTTATTATTTCCAGGAGAGGCAGAGTGTTTGACAGAGGGATGAGGGAAAGAGACAGTCAAAGAGGATCCCACTCAATCCACTGCCATCCCAGAGTGGCTGTGTTTATGCCCAGGCTGCACCACATAGCAGTCATACGAGGAAGGAAATAGATCCCAAAATAGTCCTCCAAGGATGCAAGACCTAAGTCACTAAGTAAACAATAATCAACAACAAAAAACAATCTCCAGACAGAGAAATCAGAATCTAGACTTGCTAAAATATTGTACTTAAATGTAGTTTTCATCAAAAGTCTGAAGTATGCAAAGAAACAGATAACTATAATCCATATGCAGGAAATTAAAAAAAATCAAACTAGAGAATCTGGCTTTGAAATGGCCTAGACATCAGAAATTAATAGTCCAAAACTTCAGTGCTATATTCAAAGAATTATAGGAAATCATGCTTAAAAGTAAAAGAAGGTAGCATGATAATGTCTCATCAAACACAGAATATTAATAAAGATAAATTATTCTTAAAAGAAATTCTGGAATTGAAAGTACAGTAACTTCTCTACAAAGGCTTAGCAAAGATTTTCTTTTTTAGGGTTTTTTTTGAGACAGGGTCTCGCTTTGGAGTTCAGGCTGGCCCTGAGCTCAGCCTCAAACTCACATCACAGCAATCCTCCTGCCTCTGCCTCCCAAGTGCTGGGATTACAGGCGTGAGCCACCACGCCCAGCACTGTGGCATGTGGTACTGGTTGCTGCTGGGGTGAGTCTCCATACCCAGTATTGTTATGTGGTTACCGGGAATCGAACCCAGGCCCTTGATCTTGCAAGACAGGCGCCAGAACGACTGAGCTACATCCCCAGCCCATGCTCAGCAAAGATTTGAACCTGCAGAGTAAAACTCAGCAAACTTGAAGATGACAGGCGACAGAGGTTAGGTAATCCAAAGAACAGAAGGGAACTGAGTGATGAAAACTGAACAGAGCCTGAAAAACTGTGTGTGGGAACCACTCAGTGGGAATGCTGGAGGACAGGCAGAGGAGAGCGGGGCAAGCACTTGAAGAAGCAATGCCGATAAACTTCCCAAGTTTGATTAAAAAGGTTACACATTTAAAAAGCTCAACAAATTCTAAGTAAGAATATAGCTACAAATATAGCCACACTCAGACATATTGTATGAAAAATGCAGAAAGACACAGAAAATTTTGAAAGAACAAAAGAAAAATAACTTCACAGACAAGGGAATACCAATAAGATGAAAAGCTTGCTGCTCGACAAAACAATGGACACTAGAAGGCAATAAAGAAAATTTGTTGGCCAAGAATTTTATGTCCAACAGAACCATCATTCAAAAATGATGGCAAAGGATGATGATTTATTTAGCTCAGTGGTTCCAGAGCCTGCCTTGCAAGAGCAAGGTCCGGAGTTTGATCCCTGGTAACCATCCAGAACAATGGTGGGCATGGAGACTCACACCCAGCAGCAACCAGTACCACATACCACAGTGCCGGGCGGGGTAGCTCATGCCTGTAATCCCAGCACTCGGGAGGCAGAGGCAGGAGGACTGCTGCAAGTTCGAGGCTCACCTGGGCTACATAGTGAGCTCAGGGATACCTGAACTACAAAGCAAGACCCTGTCTCAGAACAAAACAAAATAAAACAAAAACCAACCAAACAAACAAAAGTAATGGCAAAATAGAATGATAAACCAAAAACTCAGAATTTGTTGCCAGAAACTAAGCCTTATATGAATCACTAATGACTCTTCTTTAGGCTAGATCTAAGCAGCCTTTGTGATAATCTGAATCCTTACAAAACAGAAACAAAATGAATATAAGAAAATATAAGAATATTATATCTCACTGAAATTAAATTAGTATAAATGTGAAATAGATTCTGATAAGCTAAAATTAATACGGTAAGCCATATGATAATCACTAAGAAAAGTGAAAAAATTCACTTTGAAGGAATTAAAATATTATACTAGAACATAATTATTAATGCAAAGGAAAACATTAAAAGTAGAATGAAAAATAAAAGACATGACACAAACAGAAAATAAAAGTAGTAACTGTATGTCCACATCACTAAACATTCAGTCAGGTAAGATAAAGTCAGTATCCAGCACTACACATTCTTTTTAGCACATGTGAAATACTGTATTCTGCAAAACAAATAGGTTGACCCGTAAAGCAATATTCAATAAAATTAAAGTAATTAAAATTACAAAAAGAATATTCTCTGATTACATTGAAATAAAATTAGAAACTAGTAAGAGAAAGAAATTTGGAAAATTTACAAAAATGTACAAATTACACAACATACTCCTAAATAATAAATGAGCCAAAAAATATCACAAGAAAAGTTAGAAAATGCTGGATAAATGAACACTAAGACACAACTTGATATAAAAACAGCCATTTTGTCAAAAGCCTCCACCTTTTATCCTGTAACCTCCCTCTGAACCCAGAACTTGTTTCCTTGGGAACTGTCCATCCAACTGATGCGCGCAGCCACAGATTACAAGTTTCTAGAACATAATATTCTATAGTAACCAGTGATCTAACCATTGCTATTGGCTTCTGCAATGACTGGATTCTGCACTTTAACAATAGAATGACCTAACCGCTCCTGCACGGAAACCTTAAATACTGTGCCCCAGTTTACCACTTTGCCTTCTTCCACATGGAAGGATGGCCCTCAGCTGAGTAATAAAGCTCTTCATTGAACTTTAAGATCATGTCATGTCCTGAGAGATTGTCTCTGTGGGACTTGGTCCTAACAAATGCAATAAAGAAAAATCAACAAAACTATAAGCTGGCTTTTAAAAATATCAACAAAATTGTCAAAACTTTAGCTAGATTCAAAAAGAAAGTGAGATTTACTAAAATTTACTAAGATGAGGAATGAAAGCAGAGAGCTACTGGGGAAGAAACAGTAAATCTGAATAGACTTCTAACAGCTAATGAAATTAAATTAGAAGCAATAATAGCAACAACAATCATCCACAAAAGTCCAGGCCAAATCTTTAAAGAAGAATTCATTATACAAATTGCTTCAATAGATACCTGCAGTGTTTCAACCAACCACAGAATAAACATTACTTTCATCAGTACATAAAACATTCTCCAAAATAAACTACAGAGTAGACCATAAAGCATGCTTAAATAAATGCAAAAGAATCAAAATTATATGCTGCATATTATGAAATGAACCTGTATACCAATAATGAAGCTAGAGAGAGAGAAATTAAGAAAACAATACTACTCACAATAGTATCAAGAAAAATTACATATTTAGAAATTAACAACCCACAAAGTGAAAGACTTCTATAATAAAAATCATAGCATTTTAAAAGGATATTGAAGACAATATCAGAAAATGGAAAGATATCTTCTGTTTCTGGACAGAATGACTATAAGACCAAAAATGACGTATAGATTTAATGTAATTCTAATCAAAATTTCTCATAGAACTAGGAAAAAATATTCTAAAATTCAGACAGAACCAGAAGAGATCAGATTAGCAAAAGCAATCCTAGGCAACAAGAAGAAAACAGGAGGCATCACAATCCCAGATTTTAAGTTACATAACAAAGCTACAGTGATTTAAAAATAGATGTTTTGGGCACAAAATCAGATAGGGGGATCAATAGCAAAGATGGAATACAGAAACAACCCCAGGCACATTCTGTCATCTGATCTTTGACAAAGGGACTAAAAAAGTCCACTGGAGGAAAGATAGCTTCTCTAACAAACAGTGCTGGGGAAACTGTACACGTTCAGAACACTGAATCTAGACCCATATCTCTCGTCATGTACTAAAATGAAGTTAAAATGGATCAAAGATCTAAATATAAAAACAAATTCAGTCTGCTGGATGATAAAATGGGTCAAACTCTTGAAGACACAGAAATAGGCAAGGACTTTCTAATAGAACCCCAACTGCATAAGAAATAACATCAGGAATCAATAAATTAGATTGTATCAAATTAAGAAGCTTCTGTACAGTAAACAACCAACAGCATGAAGAGACAACCTATAAAATGGGAAAAACTTTTTGTCAGCTAATTCCTTGACAGAGAACTATATCTAGAATATATAAAGAACTAAGAAATTTAGAGCACCCCTTAAAGACCCAAACAAAAGCAAGTGAGTGAAATGAATAGACACTTCCCTAGAGAACAAATGGTCAACAAATTTATGAAAAAGTGTTCACCGCCTCTGGTCATTAGAGGAATATAGATTAAAACAATACCAAGATTCCATCTTACTCCAGAAAGAATAGCTACTATCAAGAAATCAAATAAAAAAGAAATCAGATAATAACAAATGCTGGAGAGGCTGTGGAAACAAGCAATCCTTCTATATTGTTGGTGAGAACGTAAACTAGTACAACCACTATAGAGATCAGTATGGAGATTTCTCAAAAACTAAAACTAGAATTCCCTTAAACCCAGCTATTCTCCTTCTAAGTGTCTACTTGAAAGAGTTAAAGCATCATATTATAGTGATATATACATAACCATATTATGGTAGGACATTTCATAATAGCTAAATCTTGGAAGTAGCCTACATGTCCAGTATATGAATGGACAAAGAAAAATGTGGTCTTGGGCTGGGGAGTTAGCTCAGTGGTTCCGGCACCTGTCTTGCAAGCACAAGGGCCAAGGGTTCAATCCCTGGTAACCATATAACATACTGGGTGTGGAGACTCACACCCAGCAGCAACCAGTACACATACCACAGTGCCGGGCGTGGTGGCTCACCCCTGTAATCCCAGCACCCGGGAGGCAGAGGCAGGAGGATTGCTGTGATGTGAGTTTGGGGCTGAGCTCAGGGCCAGCCTGAACCACAAAGCAAGACCCTGTCTCAAAAAAAAAAGGAATATATACTTAGATTTAGCACAACACTAGTTTTAGAAGTAAAAAATTTAACTCTGAAAGCTATAAAACTTAGTTGAAAGACATGAAAAAGACCTAAATAAGCAAAAAGACATTTGATGTTCATGGATCAAATAACAGTACTGTTAAGATAAGAATACACACAAATAAAGCTACATACTTAATGTAATCTCAATAATAATTTGAACTGATTTCTTTACAAAAATTAAAATTCCCTAGGACACTCGAGCCTAAACTATCTGAAAAAGTAGGAAAACTTCAATTTCTTCATCAAAACACTTCAAAGCTATAGTACCTAAGAAAGTGAGCTACTGGAAAGAAAGAAACCCTCACAGTATTAATGGTCAACTGATTTTTTTCTAAGACAATTCAAAAGTGGAAAGAATAGTGTATATAACAAAGGAATCAAATGAATGAAGTTGGGACCCCACCTTGAACAATATACAAAATTAATTCAAAATGGCTAAAAGGCAAATATAACAACAAAACTAAAATACTGAGAGGAAATGAAGCACAAATCTTTATGATGTTTGTCTTAAATTACTTTTTTGTTGATGTTGCTGAGATAAAATACCCAACACTCACAAGTTAAAGAATGAGAGACTTATTGTGTCTCACAGTTTGCAGACGTTTTAGCCTATAGTCAGCTGGCTCCAAAATAGGGTGCTTTGGCAGAAGACATGTCATGGCAGCAGGAGGCAGAGAGAGAAGGACAGAGAGAAAGACAGAGATCAAAGGAGGACAGAGGGAGATAAATGCTTCCAGGTCATGCTCCCAGACACTACCTCCTCAGACCAGGCTAGACCTGTCAACATTACATTTAGCCACAGACTCACTGGTGGACTAATTCACTGATGAATATCAGGCTTCTACGAGAAATGAAAATTAGAAGCACAATGACACACCACTTCCTATACACTAATATGGCTGTAATAAAAATGACTACAAGAGGTGTTGAAAATGTGAAGTTGGGGCCAGGGATTTAGCTCGGTGGTTCCAGCACCTGCCTTGTAAGCACAAGGGCCTGGGTTCATCCCTGGTAACCACACACAACAATGCCGGGTGTGGTGACTAACCCACCAGCGATCACTACCACATACCACAGTGCCGCTCACTCCTGTAATCTCAGCACTCGGGAGGCAGAGGCAGGAGGACTGCTGAGTTCAAGGTGGAGTTTGGGACCAGCCTGAACTACAAAGCGAGATCCTGTCTCAAAAAACTAACAACAAAAAAGTGAAGTTGGAACCTGCACACATTGGTCCTAGGAAGTAAGATGATGCAGCCACTTTGGCAATGAGTCTGGCAGTTCCTTTAGAAGGTAAACCATCGGATTCAGCGATTCTGTTCCTAGCTGATGCCCGGGAGAAATGAACATAGAGGTCCACACAAAAACGCGTACATGAATGTTCATAGCAGCATTATCCAGAATAGGTGAAAAATAGGAACAACTCACATGTTCCTTAACTGATGGGTAAACAAAATGTGGTCCTTCCACAGTGGAGTATTACTTGGCAATTAAAGAAATGAGGACTCCCCGGCACTAAAAGAAAAAGCAAAGGAACAAGGTACTTATGTACGATACCACATGAATGAACCTTCAGAACGTTTGCTGAGTGAAAGAAACCAGTCATTGAAGTCCATCATTCCATTTATATGATACGTGCCGAGCGATACAAGGTAGGCAAGGTACCACTTGAGCTAAATCCCCAGCCTCTCATAGAAATACAAAGCAGACTCAGGGTGCTTAGGGATGATGGGGAAGGGATTGGCTGGAGGTTACAGGATTTCTTTTGGACGGTAAGGAAAATATTCTAAGGTTGTGGCATGGGCACTCAACTCTGAATATACTAAGAACTATTAAATCATAGTTACAATTAGGTAAATTTTATAGCGTGTGAATCATATCTCAATAAAACCATTACTAAAGAAAAACAACTGTGCACAGCCAAAGCTTTCCCCAAGAAGGCTGTCGGTTGTCTCGGGAGCCAGACTTGTATCTTCAGGTCTCCTTGGTGCCAGGTCTTGATCCAAGGTTTCTGACAGGGTTCTAGGGGACGGTGACTTAGAAATGAAACTCATTTCTAACTTCAGCCCGGGCTGAAGTTCCATCTTCCCCGCCCACCCTTCCCTTTAAAGAGGCACTCAGGAACCCGGGGTAGATTCACGCCTTCTTTGTTGGGGCTGAGTTCTGAATGCACTTCAGGGTTTTTCTTCACAGGACCTCTCCTCAGCCTGCGGCAAGCTGGTCTCTCCTGTCCCTCAGGCTGTCTCCCTACCACTATCCTCCTTCCTATCTTCAGCAAAAGAAACTACCGTCCGCATCACTCACACAGAGCTGTTTAAAGTTTGTTCTCTTTAATCGTTTTTTAACTACGATTTTCTCTCCCATAGCCCCTGAGCGCAAATTCTACCCAAGAAATTTAGCAAGCTATTTCTTCAGAAAGATAAATATTTTCCTAAGAGAAATTCTACTGTCCCCTGTTGAGGCATTACTGTATTTTTTGTTTGCTTGTTTTCCTTTTGTAGAACTGGGGATTGAACCCTAGTAAATGATGAGTTTTATCTCCAGCCCTTTTTAATTTATTTTGAGAGATGGATTTTATAAGTGCCCAGCTTGGCCTTAAACTTTCGAGCCTCCTGCCTCAGCCTTCTGAATATATATGTTTTTAGAGAAAAAAATTGATTAATGAATTTCATGTATTCATCACCTACATCTTGAACAATTATCTTTTTAAAAAAAATCCAATTTTGTTTTCACCTAAAATAAACTAATCTCAGTTATTCTGATTTGGAGTTTTTAAATAAAAACACACGACTAGGGGTGCATCCCAATGGCAGAAAGCCTGCTTAGCACGCAGGAGGTCCGGGGTTGGATCCCCAGAGCCACAAAAGCATACAAAATACCATTTAAAATAGAAATATAGACACTTGGGTCCGACCAAGTCACAGGTCACGTCTAAGATCTCTCTTCCATCCCGCTGTGGCGAGTGGCAGACAGACGATCTTCGGACCCCTCGGGCTGCAGGGGTTGAAAGTGGGCGCGCAGCAGGGGTCCGGGTGCGGAGCAGGGAGACAGTGCCCGGGGCGGCTGGCAGCGGTGGGCACCGAGGGTGGGGCGGCGCGGGCCTAGAGCGCCGTGTCGGACGCGGCGTCCTGCGGCGCCCCCTCGCGGGAGTAGAACTCGTCGAGCACGCTCTGCGGGACGCGCTTCAGCAGCTCCTTGGGGAAGATTCGCAGCAGCTTCCAGCCCAGGTCCAGGGACTCGAACACCGAGCGGTTCTCGTAGGGGCCTGGGGCGCAGCTGGGAGTCAGGGCTCGCGGAGAGACGGGGCCTCTCGCGCCCGCGCCCGCGCCCGCTCCCGCGCCTCACCTTGGTTGATGAAGTTCTTCTCGAACTTGTGCAGGAACTCCAGGTAGAGCAGGTCCTCGGAGCTGAGCGCCTCCTCGCCCACCACCGCCTTCATGGCCTGCACGTCCTTCCCGATGGCGTAGCAGGCGTACTGCGGCGGGCAGGGCACCGTCACCGCGTGAGCCCACTGGCCCCAGCCTGGCTGGGCTGGGACTCCTTTAGGCCAGGAATTTTGCCAGGAGAAATGCTTGGGGCTCAAACCTCCAGCTTCTGAAACTAGATAACCCACCAGCCCCGGGGCTTTCCCCTTACCAGCTGGTTGGAGACATCTCCGTGGTCCTTTCTGGTCATGCCTTCCCCGATGGCGGACTTCATCAGCCGCGACAGGGAAGGGAGCACGTTGATAGGGGGGTAAACCTAGAGCAGAGAAGGGGATGGCAGTAGTGCAGGCGTCCGGCCGGCTTGGGGCCCGGCGCCTGCTCTGTGGTTCCGGGAAAGCCGTCCTCATTCATCTCACAGATAAGGCACCTGCCTCCCAGCTCTCCGAGACCCCGGCCCGGTGTCTACTCGGACGCCCTAGACAGGATATTGGGCTGGGGGAATGACACAACGTGGTTACTAAAAGGCTGACTCCTTCAAAATGCTTGACAGTTTGGACACACAAAAAAAATCAAGTTGAAACTTAACAGGAGCTACAAAGAAACCTGAAAAGAAGAAAAAGTCATGAATACAGCTATTAGCCCCCAGATGGGACAGACATGTTTTCTGACGTTTCGTCACATTTACTACTGTTAGTCACTCCTTTTCTGCTCACCAGAACAAGTAACTGGAGAGAGAATATCTATCTAGTATGTATTATATCCCTGATATTTCCTCCATGCCAACTTACTTTGTGTCCCACAATGCATTAGTGTCATATTTGCAGCTTGTGGAAGGGGAAGACAGGATGATTTTCCCAAATTTCCACAGCCAGGTGCGCCCGGCTCCGCCCAGACTACAGCACAGAGCTTCCCAGGTGCGCGTCTCCGATTTGGGCTGAGCCTCGGCCGGTTCCGCCCCTCGCATGCACAGGGGTGGTGGACACCGGTTATTCCGTGTCTTTGGCGGTGAGGACAGAGAGGGAGGAGTACCTGCCGGTTGTGCAGCTGTCTGTCCACGTAGATCTGTCCCTCAGTGATGAAGCCCGTCAAGTCTGGGATGGGGTGAGTGATATCTACAGGAAGATGCCCTGGTCGCAGTGTGGAGGGGGCCCAGGGCTCCACCCACCCAGCCCCCGGCTTCCAGTCTCCTCAGGAGAATGATAGCGTGGGGGCGCGTGAAGAAACTACAATGTCTACCCTCATGAAGGACCAGACCTACTGCACATCTCTGCAAAGCACCACGGGCTTTCTAAGGCTTTCTGGGTAGGAGAGAGAGGTAGGGAGCCTCAAGGCGGGGTCTGCAGGTAAGGCTACCGTCATTGGGCATGGTGAGGATGGGGATCTGCGTGATGGATCCTCCCCGGCCCTCCACGCGGCCCGCCCGCTCGTAGATGGTGGCCAGGTCTGTGTACATGTATCCCGGGAAGCCTCGGCGCCCAGGCACTTCCTCTCTGGCAGCTGAGACCTGCAATACCCACAGCACTGAGTTGAGAAGGGCTGAGAAGTGAGGAATGAGAGGAGCGGCTGGCTGTGACTGAGCTTCCCTGTGTTCAAGGAGCTTGAAAACACAAGCCTTGGGAGGGGCAGGGGAGAACACAAGGCCTTGCCAGCCAGCTCACCTCCCGCAAGGCCTCTGCATAGGAGCTCATGTCCGTCAGTAGGACCAGCACGTGCTTCTCACACTGGTAGGCAAGGAACTCAGCAGTGGTCAGTGCCAGGCGTGGGGTGATGATCCGCTCAATCCTGCGAAAGGACACCCAGGCTGCACCCCACAGAGCCCCAGAGCCGAGTGCAATGTGAGCCAGGAAGCTGTTTGCCCTGTGGCAGGGGAATGGATGAGAGGAGCCCCTGTCTCAGCCCTGACAAGACAGGGACTGGGCCTAGGTCATGGGGAGGGCAGAGGGGCTGCAGACTGGGCTGAAGTTATAGTCACACTGTCTCTCCATGGGCTATTCCTAGCCCTTCTCAGGCCTCAGTTTCCCAGTTTTCTCCAAGCTGTGGCTCATGGCTGTGATTCTGGGATGCTCTGAGACTGGTACCCTGCCTTTGCAGGCGTCAGGGCCTGCCCCTCTACTGGCACTTTGGATATCAGAGAGAGCTCACGTGGGATCGTTGGCCAAGTTCAGGAAGAGACAGACATTTCCCATAGTTCCATTCTGCTCGAAGTCGGACTTGAAGAACCTGGCTGTCTCCATATTCACCTGGACACAGGGAAGGGAGGGCTGGAGGTGGGGCCCTGCAGCCTGAGGGCAGGCCTGGACCCTCCCGGCTGTCCTCAGGAAAGCCTGTGGACTGACTGGCCACGGCTCACTGAGATGACCCCGGGACGGGGGGCGGGGGACCTCATCAGAGGCCCCAGAGAGGTCCGGATAGGGTCAGGTCAGGCCCTGCTCAGTGCGACCCTGTTCCTCCCTCAGCCTGCTCTTGCCGCCTGCCCATTCCCCATCCTTCCCTTGGCCTGCTGAGGGATTTGGTTATCCCGTGAAGCTGTCTTGTGTCCCAACCCCCCTATCCTCTCCAGACCACTCTTGGCCACTGGAACAGCTACCAGGGCATTGGAGGTGCTTTAGGGGACACCAGTCTCAGAGGCCATCCTCATGCTCAGTCATGCTCCTGTCTGTCCCACGATACTGTCCTGTACTTGAAAGCCTTCTCAGAACAAAGGACTATCACTCACCCATCAGATCTGGCTGTGCCAGGGCCCAAGAGAGACACTGCCTGCTCTCAGATTCTACAACTTGCCAATTGGCCCAGGTGGCTCCCTTACCCCCATGGCTGCAAAGACGATGGCGAAGTTGTCGTCGTGATAATCCAGCACAGCTTTGGATTTCTTCACCAGCCCAGCCTGACGGCAGATCTGGGCTGCAATCTGAGGCAGAATGTGTTGGGAGGGAGGCTGTTAAAGCCGCACCCAGCACCGTCCCTTGGAGGAGAGGGCAGAACTACTCCATCTGTCCTCCTACCCAAGCCTTTGGCAGACTGTCCAAGGCTGATGAGGCTCAGGGGCTGCCCCTGACTCTGCAATCTTTCTGGGGGGCAAGGGACTGTTCTGTGGCTATGCAAAGGCTGAGGTGCCTTCATGAAGATGAGGGCAGAGCCACAGATAGTTCCAAGTGGTAACTTGGCTTAGAGCAATCAGGCCTTTGAGAGCCTCTGTCCCTCTTACAGTCTGCTGGGGTTTTATGGGCACAGAGCTGGCCCAGGTCTGCAAAATGTGGAGCTGCCAGACTCCATCTCCTAAGCCAGGATGTGCGTGTGTGTGCATGTGCATGTGTCTGTGCGTGTGTGTGCAAATGCTCATGCAAGAGCAGGGCACTTCTGCCTTCTGAACACGCAGACAGTTTTAAGGAGAGCTGTGTTTTGAGTTGTAGGGAAGGCATATCTAGACACCTTGTCATGCCAGCACTGGGAGAGGAACCAACTGTCTGAACTTGGTGATGGTGGTGGAAGAGATGTGAGCCAGGGAACATGAGTAAAAGCACAAGTGAGCTGTACTGGGGGGGGCTTCAACATTTAGGGCCACCCAAGAGGCTACATGTACCCCACTGATTAAGGCAGCTGGAAGGCCTGCTGGAGGCAGAGACTGGACACAGAAGGGGCAGTGCAGCCCTGAGTGCAGTCTGGGTGCAGGTGGCCCCACTGCTGCTGGGCACAGGAATGGGGCCTCTGCTTGTGCTCGCCCTTTGGCTGTGCTTGCTGGCCCCACAAGTCTCACCTCATTGTGGGGGAGCCCAGCTGCTGAGAAGATGGGGATCTTCTGACCGCGGGCAATGCTGTTCATGACATCAATGGGAGAGATGCCCGTCTGAATCATCTCCTCGGGGTAGATTCGGTCATGGGGGTTGATGGGTTGGCCTGGGAGGGGCAACCATGGAGCCATGCTCAGGGGTACCCCTTTCCTGTCCCCCGAGCCCTGCCCAGCTCCAGAGCAGCAGCACTGTTCTCAATTCCTGGCATGATGGAGGGTGTGCAGGCTTGTGTAGCCTCAGTCATTGCAGCCATTGTGCATATAAAATGTGACTTGGAAGTTCAAGTGTCTCTCATTTGAATTGGCTTATGTTTCAACAGCCACAGGTCCAGTGCTGCCTTGGACAGCACTGTCCTGATGCACTGTGAGCAGATGCAGGGACTTGGGCCGAGCACTCCCTGTTAAGCCAAGCTTAACACCTCTTAACCAGAGGACCTGAGAAGCCGCCAGTCTGAGCAGGTAGGTGTCCTGAGCTCTGCTACCAACTTGCTTTGTGGCCTTAAGCAAATCATGGGTTTCAGTGGTCTCCGTCACTCCCTTAGCATGTTGATGGGGTGGAGTCCGAAGATGGAAGAGCCCCACTCGAGGGTGAGATCCCAGGAGGGCCTGAGTCTTGGGCTGTGAATCACCCAGCACAGCTCTCAGGACGGGGACAGGGACCCTGGGAGAGCACAGGGAACACTGAGCAGCAATGATCCCATTTTACAAAGGGTGGACATGGAGTGCTGAGGGCAATACCTGGCTCACGGGAAGATTTAGTGGAGGGAAGACAGGCCTTTCCTGCCCCTGTATCCCACCTGTGCTGCTCCTTACTTTGTCTGTCTCTGGGGTGAGCATTAGCTGGTGGTCTGTGTTAGGGCACAGCTTCCAAGGACAAGGTGGCAGAAAGGCTATGTTAGGGTAGGAAGAAATAGGAGGCTGGGTCTTGAGAGCACCCAGGGCCTCCAGTCACTTACCATTGATGTCTAGAAAATCCTCTGCCATGACTGCAGGCCCTTTGTCAATGGGTTTGCCAGAGCCATTGAAAATCCGACCTAAGAGTGGGCAGGAGGTGTATGTGGATGCCCAGGGCCACCCCTGAGTCCCTTGCTGCTCTGAGCCTCCAACCACTACCAGCTCTCATCCCTCCAACACCTGCGCTGCCACATATTCCTGTTCTGCTCAGCCCTGTGCACCCGAGAGCTCCTTTCTTTCTTGTAGTTACTAAACAGATACTAATTCTCTCCCCTTTCTAATTACTTGTTTTGGTGAGCAGAAAAGGAGTGACTAACACAGTTCTGAAACCACCCAGGACAGTAGTTCCAATGGGGAGATTGCAGGACTTGAAAAAGATGTGTGTGTGGTTGGGTGGGCAGGCCTGGTACCATAGGTCCTGAGATACATTTGGGGACATATAGGCCTTCATAGTCCCTTTCAACCTGACCCTCAGTTGCTCAAGTATTGGCTGTATTTGTAGCGTATTGAACCTGCTTTCCTCTTTATTGAACACTTGCTATCTAGGGGACCCGAGCTAGGGCTGGGAACTAAGGAGACAAGATATAACCTCTGTCCCCAGAGAGCTCACAGGAAAGGCAAACACACAAACAGTTCATAACAAAGCAGTGAGCTGGATTTTGGTAAGAGAAGCTGCGGTAGGGAGGCAGAGGTCCCTCCACCCCAGAAATGCCTTACCCAACATGTCCTCAGACACTGGAGTCCGGAGAATGTCCCCTGTGAATTCGCAGGTGGTCTTCTGGGAATCAATCCCAGAGGTTCCTTCAAACACCTGTGGGACAAGATGGGGGGCTTGCTGGAGAGAATGGCGCTTCCCATTCTAGTCAGTCTTTGGGCCGAGCTCTGGGCAGAGTGTTTACAGGACAATGGGTAATTTACCACCTCCAAAGTTGGCAAGAAAGTGTGGGAAACTTCATGGGATCATTAATTTGTTCACCCAGCCGACATCTCAGACATCACTTACCTGAACAATAGCCTTGGTCCCAGCCACCTCCAGCACTTGGCCGCTCCTCTGAGTGCCATCGGGCAGTGTGAAGTTGACAATCTCAGCGTACTGGGCAAACTGGGGAGAGGAGGCCAGAGTCAGCGAGGCCAGAGGCAGCGCTGTGTCCCCTCCCTACCCTCCTGCACTCCGGTCTACCCTTTTATGCCCGGACACATGTGGAGAGGAGGGCAAGGAGCTGGAAGTGGACATTTGGCTTCGGTTTGGAAGGAACTACACCTGGATGGTTAGGGGCCTGGGACTAGGAGTTGGAAAGCCAGGTTGGAACTGAAGTTCTCTCTCTTAGTTGTGTAACAGTTTGGAAGCCACTTAATGACTTCAGTAACTTGTACACTTAGGTCATTAACTAATGAGCCTTCATTTTCTATCTTTAAAACGAAGATGATGAAGATAATCACACTTCACAAGACTGTTGTGGTCAGAAAATGAGAAAATACACGTAAGTCCTTAGCATGGTGCATGGATATTAGAGGTTAATAAAGTGGAGCAGCTGTTGTGGCCATCCCGGTCAGGGTGGCTGACGTGGACTAACAGGAAACACCCCGAGGAAGTACTTTTCTCTGCTCAGGCATCAGGAGAAGGGTGCTGTGATCATGAAGGCAGTGTGTCCCTACCCAAGGGGCTGGGATTGATTCACATGGAATAGATTAAGAGTTCTGAAATTTTAAAAAGATAGCTTATATATAGAATATTTAAATAATTCTTACAACCTGGGACTCAAAAAGATTTCATTGAAGGATTAAAATAGACATTTCTCCAAGGAAGATACACACATGGCCAATAAGCACATACGATGCTCAATATCATTAACGATTAGGGAAATTAAAGTCAAAATCATGAGGAGATACTACTTTACACCCACTAAGATCAGTAAGGACAAGGCCGATGATAAAAAATGCTAAGAGGGTGTGAGATGTGTGTGTAAAATGGGAGAGCCATTGAGAAACAGGCTGGTAGTTTCTCCAAAGGTTAAAGAGTTAGCATCTGACCCCCAATATTTGCACTCCTGGGTTTATACGTGTGAAATAAAAACCTACATCCACATAAAAACCTGTTCATGAATGTTCCCGGCAGCATTGTTCATAACAGTCAAAAGAGGAAATAACCCGAATGTCCATCAACCAATGAACAGATAGACAAAATATGGTGTATTAAAGGTCCTGAGTTCACTTTAAAAGCCTGACTCTTATGACATGTGAATTATAACTTGCTCTTTAAAATGCCATCAGCTGTCTGTCCAGGGCCACATCAACAGGCAGGCAGTGAGAGTTGTGCACGAGGGAGACCAAGGGCCCCCTACGTGTGTGTGCTCTGGGGGACCACAGTGTGCCTGGGTTACCAGTGTCTGAGGAGTCTGTGAGCTGGCCAGGGAGCTGGTCAGAGGCCTTATCCCTGCTCAGGTCCTGAGTGTTTTTTTGCAGAGATCCAAATTCTGTTCCTGCACCTCTGCTCAGGTGCCCCGAGTGAGCGCACAGCATCCCTCTCGGCTGATTTGCACTGAGAGGAAGCCTTTTTTTTTTTGGTACTGGAGGTGGAACGTAGAGGCTTCATCCCCAGCCTTGTCATTACTGTTTTGTTCTTTTGAGATGGATTCTTGCTAAATTACTAAGTTTCCCAGGCTGGGTTCGAACTCGTAGTCCTTTGCCTCAGCCTCCCAGAATGCTGGGATTACAGCACCCAGCCACCATACCCAGCCATAATCCAACAAAAAGTCATATTACAACAAAAAGCAATAATAAAAAAGACAATCTTCTCGCCTCTGAAACTACTGATATTCTGGGAAATCAAAGTGCTCCTCTAAATTACTCCTTGCACTAAAGCAGAAGCAATCAAGACCATGACAGATTATGTAGAAAACATTGGAAAGAATATCACTTTATGCCTGGACCTACAGAATGCAGACAGTGGTACTGTGTCTGTGACCATGATCAATGTAAATGAGAAATTGATAGAAGAAATGGAAAATTTTCATACATTTAAAACTAACAGTATTCTAAGTATAGCAGGTCTTACAGAATTAAGAAATATTCAGCACTAAGAAATGAAAATTATTTATCAACATATATGTGATACACTTAAAGCTTTAAAGACATACCAGAAAAAAATGCTGAAGAAGCTTAAAACTATGTCGATTAAGAAGTTAAAAAGAGAATAGCATGAAAACCCCATATGAATATAATAAAAGCAAAATTATTAAAACAAAAAGCAAGATTGCATATAACAGATCAAGAGAACAAAACTGAGTCTTTGAAAAGTCCAATAAAAAGATAGATAGATAACAAATAGATAACAATGATTAAGAAAAAAGAAAAGCCTTGAATAAATAATTATTGGACTAAAAGCAGGACAATCAGTTACACTGATAATATTAAAGTGATAATGAAAGGAAATACAAACAACTTTATACAACATATTTGATAATTTAGACAAAATTAGTAAACTATTAGAAGAATATAGCTCAAAGTGAAGCCTATTGAAAGTAATAGAAAGTCAGAATGATCCTATAATTTTAAGGCATTGAATAATAGTTTAAAGCTTTCCCACAAATAGGCATCTGACTCAGACAGTTATATTAGCGGATTCTACCACTCAAAGAACACATTAATTTGAAATTTACTTAAACCCTTAAAAAGCTTGGGAGAAAAAATATTGTATTTAATTCATCTTATGAGGCAAATATAAATTTGGCCTCAAAATAAAATAATTACAAGGAAATTATAGACAATCCCATTCATGAGCATGGATGCAAAAATATTCAACTAGGTATTAGCAAACTAAATCCAACAATATATAAAAAATGCCAAGCTACAAACCAAAATAATTTTTAAAAAGTTAAAAAGCAAAAGTGAAGATAAAGTCCCACATGCAAATAGAAAATAAGCTCTTCCAGGAATGCAAGGCTACTCTAATATTAGGAAGTCTACTAATGTTGTCCACCTAATTAATGGATTAAAGGATCAAAGTTTCAGATCAACTCAAGTTTTCGAAAATTTAAAAATTGCCCATGATTCTAATCAAAGAACACAACATAAAATCACTCTTTAAAAACAAGAGTAAAATGGAAATTTCTTAACCCCCAAATGAGTATCATTTTTTAAATGTACAGAAAATATCATTTCCAAAACACAAAATATTCTCAATGCAAAAAGTAGATCCTGTATAGTTAGGAGCAGAACAAGCATCCTCCTGTCATTCTCTTCAGCACTGTGCCGGAGCAGCCAGCCAGGACTAACACAACCGGAGGAGTAATAACAGAAGAACAGCATGAAAGGAGATTAGAAGGGAAGAAAGCTAATAAGTAGAAAGCTCCTCAATCCTCAGATACAATAGAATAATCAAAAGAAAATTGCAGGCTGATTTTTGAGTGTAAAAACTCTAATTAAACTATTAGTCTAATCAAGCAGTATATTAAATAAATAAGCAAGAGTTCATTCCAGGAATGCAAGCCTAGCATGGTCAGTACCAGAGAATTCATCAACATTTCACAATATAATCTGTAATAATAGGGAATGTGCCAACAAAAGTAAGAGGAAACCCCAAGCATTATGTAAATAGATGCTGGGTGATTTTTAATACAATTTAGAAGCTACTGTTTTTGATACAATTCTATATAGTTAAATCCTTGGGACAAAAAAAAATTCTATGCAAAACAGAGGTGAAAAGTAACTACTTTAACACTATCAAAAGCAACATGAATACCCTTGTAAATGTTGAAATGCTAAAATCATTTTCATTTCAGATTAAAATCATTAAGAGAAACACCTACGTCCTATTGTTGGTATTGCTTTAGGAGTCTTAGTTTATGCAGTAAAATAAAATTTAAAATTAATCAATAAACATAGATAGAGAATATTCTATATTTTAAAGAAAAAGAGTAGTAGTGGGAGGGGACTGTATTCTTTGAAAATGTCAGTGAAGGACTGTTGAAATGCCCCACACTACAGGAACCTAAACAGAAATGATGATAAAACACAATATATGCCTCTAGGCTGGATTCCACGCTGGAAGGAGAAGACTTGATGGATCAGCTGAGAAGCTGCAATATGGATGGTAGATTAAAGTATTTTATTAGTGTAAACCTCTGAAATTAGTAACTATTATGGCTAAGAAAATATGGAAGATAATAGCTTTAGTTTTTGGAAATATGCCATGGAGTATTTGGGCATAATTTACTCTTAAAAGATCCAGAAACAAATTACACACACACACACACACACACACACACACACACACACACACACACACCTGAAGAAGGAAACACATGGAATAAAATATTAATCACTGAGTATATGGATTATCCTTGAGCTAGTTTTATTTTTGTTCAAAACCAAATTGGCTTCGAAATGAAAGCATGCCAATGTCAAAAGAGATGTGATTCCCCTTATTGCAAGAGCTACTGTAAATCTAGGAAAATCTAAGAGGCTCTGGTTAAATCCCACACAATCACACATACACACACCCCTACAGGATGAATACACTCTATACAAGATAAATATATAAAGTCAATATTATTCTACACCAGTGACATGGAGTTAGATGAGGCAACAGAGGGGAAATTTCATCCCCAGCAGACCAGACACCCATCGGCTTAGTGGTAACACGTGTAATAGGGAAGGTACAAAAAAAAAAGAGTTCTTGTTGAAGGGCATAAAATAAGTCCAGAACAAATGGAAAACAATATTTTTAACTAAGGTAGAATGATTTTTTACTATCATAAAGTTATAAATCCTTTTTGAAGTGTATAAATTAAATCCATTGCCATGGATTATTGTTTCTTTTAGAATTTAGATAAATAATGTTATATTTCATATAAATATCTAAAAATAGCCAAAAACAGTTATGGAAAAGATCAGAGATAGAGAATTTGCCTAAACATATACTCATATTTGCTATTTAAAATTTTGGGAGGGGTCTTAGCTTAGTGTTGTTGCACCTGCTTCACAAGCAGGTCTGAATTCGATCCCTAGTACCAAAAAATTTTTTTCTATAAAACTATGCATATGAAGCAGTAAATCAAATGTAGCACTGATAAATGGATTTGTGGAACAAATCAGAGAGTCCAGAAAGTTTCCAGATTTTACAGAACTGTTATGGAGTAAGTGTAATCTATTCACAGAGGGAAAATATATTGAACAAATAGCGCTAATGTCACTGGACATTTATTTGAAAGACAAATCAAAAACAAACATATACCAGGTATATAAATTATTAAATAAAGATCCAGAATAATTTACAAAAACACTAGAATATTTCTTCTTTCTTTTCTTTTTTTTTTTTTTTTTTTTTTTTTAGGTTTTTTGAGACAGGGTCTCGCTTTGTGGTTCAGGCTGGCCCTGAGCTCAGCCTCAAACTCACATCACAATCCTCCTGCCTCTGCCTCCCGAGTGCTGGGATTACAGGCGTGAGCCACCACGCCCGGCACTGTGGTATGTGGTACTGGTTGCTGCTGGGTCACACCCAGCATTGTTATGTGGTTACCGGGGAATCAAACCCGGGCCCTTG
>PVIR01002506.1:0-101649 GCA_004026965.1 Petromus typicus | reverse complement strand
TTCTTCCTGAATTATTTCATAGAACTCAGCAATGAAGCTGCCTGAGCTTGCAGTTTTCTGTTTGGGAAGTTTGATATTAAATTCTTTAATAAATATGTAGATATTCAGATATTGTGTTTTAGCATATGTGAATTATTTCAAGTTGTATTTCTAAGGAATTTGCCCATTTCATCTATTATTGAATTTATTGACATAAAGTTGTTCACAATATTTCATTATTAACCTTTTCCTTATAGAATCTGAAGTCTCATTTTTACTCCTACCATTGATAAATTATTATATCTTCTCTCATTTGTTATTATCTTAGTCTACCTCAGCAATTTTATCCCTCTTTAGCTTTCTCTATTACCACTTGGCTGTTGATTTCGGCTCATATCTTTGTTATTTCCCTTCAACTTAATTCCAGTATGTATCACTTTGCATTTCTTTTTCCAGCTTTTTAAAATAGAACATTAGCTTGCCTTTTCTAAATTAAATTTTGAAACAATAAATTTTCCTCCAAGCATAGTTTTATCCATATCCCACAAACTGATACATTATATTTTCATCCTTCTTAAAATATTTTCTGATTTTTTTTTTTCTTATTTCTGTGGTAGATTTCTGGTTTAAGAGAATGTTAACTTTCTAATATTTTGGGTTTTCCTGGATATATTCTTGGGAGGATTTTGTTTTTAGTTGTTATTTGGAAGCACTGGAGATTCAATCCAAAGTCTGGCGCATGTTAGGCAAGCATGCTACCACTGAGCTACATATCTAGCCCTTTTTTTGTTTTTTGTTTGTTTGTTTGTTTGTGATACCAGTGATCAAACTAGGGGTTTGTGCTTGTAAGGTAGGCATGGTGTCACTGGCCCGCCTTTTTTATTTTATTTTGAGATAGTCTCCTTAAGTTGCCCATTGAGCCTCAAGTTTATGATCCTCTTGACTCAGCCTCCCAAGTAGCTAGGATTACAGATGTACATCATACCCAGTTTAATTTTTGTTTTTATTTCTAATTTAATGCCATTCCTTGAGAATACATTCTGTAAAATTTATTTCGTCAAAGTTAAGTGAGCTGGGCATGGTGGTGCATGCCATAATCTCAGCCCTTGGGAGGCTGAAGCAGGAGGATTGCCATGAATTCCATTTATCTGTATTTGAAAAGAATGTGTATTCTAAACCTATAAAAATATTGGTCTAGGTCAAGTGATTGTACTGTTTTCAGCTATCTTTAGTGACTTTTTTTTTTTGAGACAGGATCTCGCTTTGTGATTCAGACTGGCCCTGAGCTCATTATGTTGCCCAGGCCAGCCTTGCACTCTAGTAACTTTTTTGTCTGGTTTCTGTTACCAGTGGGAAAAGAGTGTTAAAATCTCTGAGTATAATGTATGCGTTTTTCTGTTTCCCTTTGAGTGATATCAGTCTTCATGAATTTTAAGTTCTGGTTTTAGATGTAGACAGATTTGTGATTATTGTCCTTTCCTGATGCTTTGGCTCCTTTGTTATTATGAAATATTCTCCCTTTATCTTGTGTAATACATCTGTCAAAATCTGTTTTATGTGATATTAACATAGTTAATTAGCTTTTTTGCTTATTTACATGGTATATATTTTTCTCTTCTTTTATGTTCAGCCTGTCTATGTCTTCAAAGTATATATCTCCTGGACACACCATATTTTATATTTTAGTAGTCTTTCTAGAAATTAAAATGTAAGTTTTTATGCTTGCTTAGGATTAATACAGATTGTACCACTCCAAATAAAATGTAAGAACTTTGTAATTTTACAGTTACATTTAGCACCATTTTTATGTGATAGTTGTCATTTATATTTTATCTGTAATCCAGCCTGTCTATAAAAACCACTTAACTATATAAATTGTTCTTAAGTAATAGAGAACAAGGTACAATTAGAAAGCAGTTGTTAGTCTACAGCCATAACACCCTTAATGCGCCCGATCTCATCTGATCTCGGAAGCTAAGCAGGGTCGAGCCTGGTTAGTACTTGGATGGAAGGGAGAAAGCAGTTGTTGCTTTTCCAGTGCAAGGACTCAAGTATTGACCTTGAGTGGTTATTTATTCAGTATCTTTTACCCTTTATTATTCTGGACTGCTGGATTTATCTTACTGTTGGTGCTCAGCTTTTGTGTTCTCTTAAAATTAGCTTTATTGGGTTGGGGATTTAGTTCAAATGATTCTTTACTTACCTTGGAAACACAAGGGCCCGAGTTCGATCCGCGGTTTAAAAAATAAATAAATAAATAAATAATAAATACAATAAAATTAGCTTTATTGTAAGCAAATCTGTATCTACTTAGAAACAGAAAAAAATAAATTCTTGCCAAATGCATTTTATCTGTATACTCCTTATTATTATGTTAGGGTTTTTGCTTTCAACAGTTCTATAAGAAATTAAGAGAAAATAGTCTTTTATTCTTACCTACATATTTATTATTTTGATTACTTTTCATTTAATCCAAATATACATCTTTCATCTGGTTTGAATAAAGTTTAAAGAACTTCTTTTATCATTTTTTTAGTACATATCTGTTAGTAATAAATTCTCTTCATTTTTGGTTTATCTGAAAATATCTATTTCACTACTGTATACTGCAGTGTGTATTTTTCAGTCTCCCCAAAGCACTGACTGAGCTTTTATAAACGGTCTTGCGTATTCAGTACTTTGTAGTGGATTCCTTAAGATTTTCTCATATGAGATCTTATATGTGAAACCTAAAAAGGTCAAATTAATAGAAACTGAGTAAAATGGTGATAGCCAGGGACAGGAAGATTCGGGTGTTGGGAGAAATCGGTCAAAGCTTACATTGTTTCAGTTGTCCAGGATTAATTAATTCTAGAGAGCTACTGTACTATATGATTACGATGATTAGTAATATTGTATTATATACTTGAAATGTGCTAGACCATAGATATTATGTGTTCCTTATCACACATATATACAAAATGGTAACCATGTGAAGTGATGTAAATATTAACTAGCTTTTTTGCAGTAATTATTTCATAATGTGTACGTATTGAAACATCGCATTGTGCACCTTAAATATATACAATTTTTATTGGTCATTTATATCTCACTAAAGCTGAAAATAATACAAGATTATCTCATCTGCAAATAAAAGTCACTTAGCTAGGCATGGTGCCACATACCCATAACCTCACCACTGGAGAGGCTAAGACAAAAAGGTTACAAGTTCAAGCCCAGCCTAGATAACTTAGCAAGACCCTGTCTTAAAATAACATTTGTTTAAAAGAGCTCTAGAACATTCACCTAATGTGCACCCTGGCCTCAATTTGCACTACTATAAAAAAGTAAAAAGAAGAAGCCACTTTACTGCTTTCTTTCAAATCTGGGTGCCTTTTATTTCATTTTATTGATGCACATAACTTTTTAAAATAGCATTTGTTTAAAGTAATACTCCTTCTGATCTTTAAGGATTTGGAGGGGTATAATATGGAGGTTGGGGAAAAGGCATTATCAGGTCACTTCACTAGACTAGCTTGAATTATATTACTCCATTTCACTAAACAGGACTTGACAGTACAGTATCTATAGACCCAAAAGTTTAAAAGTTAAAGTTATCACTTAATAAAATAAAATTAATAAGCTTTTCTTTAAACAGGGTCTGACTGTGTAGTTCCTGGCCTTGAACTGTCTAGCCCAGGCTGGCCTCAATCTTGCAGCAGTCCTCCTGCCTCAGCCTTCTTCTGAATGCTAGGATTTCAGGCATGCACCACCACACCTGGCTCCTCTTTATTTTTATAACTTTGTAAAGGGCTGACCTAAAAGCAGTAGGACTACTTTAAAGAACAGGTATATAGAATGAGCCATTGTGTTAAAATTATAGGGCATACAAAATACAATGATTCAGGGTAGTGTAGCAAAGAGAAATGCAACCTAGTGATTAAAAAAGAAAAGGGAAATATGTTTCCTTCAAATGATTTCAGGCCGTTTGCTGAGATGTTTAAACTCATACCATCTGTGCCTGTAACTCAGCAACTGAGAGGCTAAGGCAACAGGATTGATAACAGAAGCAGTGCTACAAATTTTGCTTTGAGATATATGATGTTTTGCCCTTTGCTTCAACTTCTTGCTTTGTTTTGGTTATACAACACTGAATTGCTGGAGTATGTAATGACATCTAAGGACAAATGCCCTGGATCAGTGCTAGCTTAACTGGGGAAAGCCACCCAGCTGCTGTAACAGATTGCCACAAACTTGATGATTGAAAACAACAGAAATTTGTTCTCTCGCAGTTAGTTTTAAAGACAAGAAATCTGAAATGAAGATGTTGGCAAGGCCACATCTGTATTAATCCCTGTGTATTAGTCACTTTTCCGTTGCTGAAATAATACTCAATGAAGACAGATTTAAAAAGGAAAAGTTTGTTTTGGCTCACGGTGTCAGAGGTTTTGCTCCAAGGCAGAAACATCCTGGTGAAAGGGTGTAGGGGAGGGAAGCTGTTCACCTCATGGCAGACAGGAAACAGGAAAGAGCCAGAGAAGAAAGGACCGCCAAAAAAGAGAAAAAGGGGTTCAGGAACTAGACTGGTCCCCAAGGTCATGTCCTCATGACCCACCCAGACACACCCAGAGGTGTACTTTAATATTCTAGGTGTCTCACGAGCCAGTCAGGTTGAGAGTCAGGGTTCACCATCAGTCACCCTCCAGAGGCTTTCGGGACCACACTTACTTGCCTCTTTCTGGTCTCTGCCTCTGTCTTCACGTGGCCTTCCTCTCCCCCTTAATGTTCTGTGTGTGTGTGTGTGTGTGTGTGTGTGTGTGTGTGTGTGTGTGTGTGTATCTTATAAGGACACTTATCACTGAATTTAGTGCCCAATTGGGTAATCCAGTCAGTCTCATCTCAAGATCTTTGACTTAATTATATCTGCAAAGAGCCTGTTTTCATGATGTGGCTCAGCAGGACACCACCTGCCTGGCAAATGAGAGGTCCTGAATTCAATCCCTGGTATCAAAAAAAAAGACCCTTTTTTCAATTAAAATCATATTCATAGGTTCCAGGGGCTCAGACGTGGACATATCCTTTTGGAGGCCTCTGTTGAACCCACAATAGCAAGCAGCCAGGAACTAAAAATTACTCATATTAATTGTAGTCTTAAAAATAAATAAATAAGACCAGTGAATTTTAAAGTTTAACATTTTAGAAACCCAATTATAATCTTTACCTAGGTCACTTTTTGCTTATCTTTCAAGTCTCAATTCAGGTCTTGTTTCCTAAGAGAGAACTTCCTTGATGATTCTATTTAAATTATTTTTTTTAATATTGTGCATAGATTTTTTTTATTTAAAAAAGAGTGAAATTAGCCTCAAATCCTTTGCCTTCACTACTGTCATCCATTCCTAATGGTAAATTATGAACGTGGGCATGAATTTCTACAAACATGGCTAATGAGCAGAACAAAGACTGCTGACCACAGTCTTTGGTGCCTACATGGTAAGCTCCTGATAGATGTTTACTAAGTTAATTATTTCCCACATATGCAGAAGCTCAGGCATTTAATAAGCATTTTCTTTGATTCCTTACCACTCCTACTGCTGCATTTACTTCAGTAAATTCTGATCTTTAACTCCAAAATATACCCTATAGCCAACTTCTTTGTCTGTATCTCTTTAATAGCCATTGTCTCTTCACTCTTTGATCACAAGGGGCCACATGTCCCCTGGCCCTTATGTACTCTCATAGTTACCTGGCCCTTATGTACTCTCATAGTTATCAGGTATCACTTTCTTCCTAGTTGGTCTTTTTACGTTCCAAATGAATCTTAAAAGAGAGGGTTAAAAACATAGTGGTTAAAAAAACTCAGGGCTAGGCATTTAGCTCAGTGGTTCTGGCTCCTGTTTTGCAAGTTCAAGGGCCTGGGTTCGATCCTCGGTAACCACATACAATAATGCCGGGTGTGGAGACTCACACCAACCAGCAATCAGTACCACATACCACAGTGCCGGGCGTGGTGGCTCAGGCCTGTAATCCCAGCACTCGGGAGGCAGAGGCAGGAGGATTGCTCTGACGTGAGTTTGAGGCTGAGCTCAAAGCCAGCCTGAACCACAAAGCGAGACCTTGTCTCAAAAAAAAAAAAAAAAAAAAACCAAGGCTAAGCTCAGGGCCAGCCTGAACTACAAAAGCAAGACCCTGTCTCAAAAAAAACCACAAGCTCTTGGGCCAGACTTTTTAGCTCAGTGATGCCACACCTGCCTCACAAGCACAGTGTCCTGCATTCCAACCCCAGTAACACACACACACACAAAAAGTAAAGCTCCATCATTTATTAGTGAGGTTACTTTGAGCAACTTCAGAGTTTCACTTCTGTGTTTTTAAAACAGGATGAATTGAGCATTTCAGCTCACATCCTAGGAATAGGATGAGGATGAATCTACACAAAGCACTGTCTCTTACAGTGAACACAAATAAATGTCAGCTGCTTCTATAATGAACTTGATACTGTAAACAGAATACAGTGTGGCTTATCTAGATTTTCAACCAGCAGCACGGTAGTGCTGGGAATGGGTCCCACCCTTGAGAAGCTCCCAGGCTAACAGAGGAGAGAGATAAGCAGACAAGCAGTTCTGGTTTGGCGAGATAAATGCTGATCAACCTTAAGAGGATCTAGAAGCTTAAAAGTGGGGTGGGATGAAGCCCTGCACATTGAGGTGGGGTTGGAAAGAGGAGGCGGAGAGAGAAGAGTACTTTCCATCTGACTTCTGCTCTTAGGATTTGTGGCTTCCCATCTTTGCCATGTTCGTTTTTTCCCCAAAAGGTTAGGACCTTCAGACATTGGCACCTTTGAGTGCTCTGGCACTGCCTCTTTCTTGGCTGATGGAGAGCTTATAGACCAATCTTCAGACATAATTTAGCACAGAATTTCCCAAACAGCCTTAGGAAAAAAATGTATACTGCGATGTGTTAATGGTTCTGTAAGTTTATGTTTTTAAAAAAATGTTCCATGGTTCAATTAAGTTTGGAAAATATAAAACTTTTCTCTGTAGCACCAAGCCTGCCAGCATTTAGTAATATGAATTAGTCATCTCCAGAAAAAGGGGTGGTACTGTCATTGATGTCACCTGTCCTGTACTGGGATGTCTGGGAAGATTATTATTCTCCAAAAGTGAGATACAGTTCCCAGACTTAATTCTCAAACTGTCTTTTAATGCCTTGTAGAGTCAGTGTCCGTCTGAATAGTTTGAGAGATCCAGACACGTAGCAGCTGCACAGGTACCCTGACGGAGCACGATCAGTTCCTAAAATTGGAAGTTTCGGGGAGGCTGTGTCTAGCTCTGCGTGCTCCGTGTGCAAAGGACAGTCCAGGTGAGAATGAAGTGTCCTTGGTGAATTCTGATCTTAGAGGAAAGGACCTTTCTCCGTGAAATATTACGTGTTTCCACCATAGATCAGCTCTTCTGTTTAACACTCAAAAGGAGTCAGTTCTGTTGTTCAGGGCATAAACTTAGATCCATGACCTCCCACAGGCTGTCTGGATTATTTAAGTAGTCTGCTGAAGAAGGTAATGGGAAATTGAACACAACCACTTTCCCCATGGCTTCCTATGATGAAGTAGTTAAAAATTACTTGAGCTAGAGCTTGAGAATGAGCTGTGTCCTATAAATCTCAGAGTACTGCAGTTTCTGAAAGAAGAATAAAAATTTTCCAGGTACAGTAAGGCCCTGATGGAAAGCACATAGGATATTACAGACTTGGTAAACTTGGGGGTCAGGCTGTGTCTTCCATGTACTTTGAACTCTGATACAAGAAAATAATGACACAAATATTGTTAATTGCTTTTACTAATGTCCTTAGATTCTACTAATTGGAAGTTGTAATGCATAATGTGATTCCCCTCATTCTTGAGTCGTCCATGTATACTTTTTTTTTTGGAAACAAGGTCTTGCTTTTTAGTTAGACTGGCCCTGAACTCGCTGTGTAGTCTAGGCTAGCCTCGAACTCACAGCAATCCTCCTGCCTCAGCCTCCAGAGCACTGGAATTAAACTCATTGCTATGAATTTAAGGCTACCTCACCCAGCCATGTATGCATTTCTGATGGGCCACTAGAGTCAACAGTAAACAGGTACCTCTGTAACCTCAGGGATTTTTTTCAGAAGTATCAGTCTCATTATCAAAAGGTTTCAGGCTTTTTTTTCTCCGAGGTGACTTGGATCACATAAATGACCTCTGAGAATCCTCTGACTTTCATATTCTCTCAATTAATATTTTTTTTAGGTTTGTTTTTGTTTTGAGACAGGATCTCACTTTGTAGTTCAGGCTGGCCATGAGCTCACTGTATAGCACTGTATAGCCCAGGGTAGCAATCCTCCTCCCTCTGCCTCCCTAGTGCTGGGATTATAGGTGTGAGCCATCACAGCCAGCATTGTGATATGTGGAACCAGGGATCGAACTCAGGGACCTTTGGCTTGCCAGGCAGACACTGGAACCACTGAGCTAAATCCCTGGCTCTCATTTGACTAATTTAGGGGAAAGCCCCAGCCTCTCGGCATTTAGGTCCCTACTGGGTTACCGGAGGAGTCAGAAATAAAGAACAGAGTAAGCAGTTTCTGGAACACGACGGACTTGTCTATTCTGAACAGTCGTCTTCGACAGACTAGCTGACCCCTCTCCTGAGTGGTAAAAACACCTTAGCACTGCCTTCACAAGGCCCCTGAGACACAGTGCTAAGTGTTTATGTACACTATCCCTCCTAATCTTCAAAATCCAAAAGGTAAAAGGTATTAGCCTTGTTTTATGGATGAGGAAATAGCAAAGGAATCAGCCTGCTCCATTATCCCGCTAAGCAAGTTACTGCTGGGATCAAGCTCAGGTCTCCCTGATCCTGTGGTCTGTATGTTGGCTCTTAGTATATTGTAACAGTCTGTTGAAGCTTGAAAATTGTTCACTGTTTTAGACTGTGTTTCTCAGTAGCCGGGGGAAGATAGGCTTAATATTCTTCTCCGGTTGCCTTTGGCTTAAGAGTTAATCATTCTTAGCTAAGAATTAAGTCTTTTTGTTAAACTGTGATGTTTTGAAGGTAGCATCGTTCTCCTCACTGTAGAATATGACATATCCCCTTGCAGTTACTGATGTGTTACGAAGCACATTGTCCAATTCAACAACCTCTAGTGCTCACCTCACTGTGGCCGAGCCTGGCGTGACCTACCCTAGCTTCATGTCCCAGGTAGGAACATGTTATAAAACACACCTGTGCCCTTCACCTTTCTGGCCTTAGCACTTTTCCCAGTGAAACTAAACAAAAGCCTAAAGTCACTTAAATAAAGTCTCTTCCACTAGAAGAGCTGGGGTCCCTTAAAAGGAAACCGCTGCGCAGAGGAGGACAGCATGCTAAGCTGCTAGCCTTCATTGTCAAGTAAGCCCTGGGCACAGGGGCAGATTTCAGAGCTGCTAACGATCCAGACATTCTTCGCCACTTTCACTTGGTGTACTAACGGCTTGTTGTACTCCAGTATCTAGGATTTACTGAGCGGTGACTATATGTCAGAAGTGACGGTAACCATACATTTTGGTTTTACACTAGAGCCTGAGATTGAGTCCCTGCTACTCACTAGTGACCTTGGACATATCCCTTAAGTTCACAAAGCCTCAGCTGTTCTTATCTACAGGATAGTGACATTACAGTATTTGCTTCAGGGCCACTGTAAAGTTAAGAGATACTGTATGACCATGCTAGATGGGTATTATAATTGTACCCAGCTGCTGATCCTGGTTTCCAGCCCGTAGGTGCTTTCTCCTGCCTGTGTATCTTCTTAAAAGGCTGATAAACCAAAAAACTACCCACCTCAACATGACAATTTGACAAAAAAAAAGAAAAAGATTTTTTTTTTTTTTGAAACCAGGTCTCACTTTTGTGGTTCAGGCTATCCCTGTGCTCAGCCTCAAACTCACATCACAGCAATCCTCCTGCCTCTGCCTCCCAAGTGCTGGGATGACAGGCGTGAGCCACCACTCCCGGCACTGTGGTATGTGGTACTGGTTGCTGCTGGGCGTGAGTCTCCACACCCAGTATGGTATGTGGTTAACTGGGGATCAACTCCAGCCCTTGTGCTTGCACGACAGGCACCAGAACCACTGAGCTAAACCCCCGGCCCACAAAAAATTATTTTTAAAAAAGAGTCTTGAGTGTAAAGACCAGAGGCAGAACACTTGCCTAGTTGCCAGAGGCCATGCGTTTGATCTTCAACACTGTATAAACAAAAATACTTTTTAAAAATGTTCTAAAAGATCAGATGAGACCTAGTTTTATTTCCTGAAGAGATAGTCTCTATTTTTAAAAAATTCTTATTAACTTATAAGTTCTAAGTTGTCTGTTTGTTTTGCTTTCTGAGACAGGGTCTTGCTATGTAGTTCAGGCTGGTCTTGAACTCACTATATAGCGTAGGCTAGCCTCAAACTTGTGAAGATCTTCCTGCCTCAGCCTTCCAAGTACTGGGATTACAGGTGTGCAACACCACACCTAGATCTGTTTCTAATTATTAATAACGACCGGTGCTTTTAGCTTCTCCTAAGTTTCATCATTAAATAGACATGAACTGTGTTTTCTGCATCTTTGTGTCCTACTCAAAGCCTAGTCCAGTGGTGGTTAACCAGTGGTACCTGTGCCACAACTGGCTGTGTATCACTGAGAGCTCTGGAAGATTCATCATCACTGGCCTAAGCTATTTTTTTCTCATGGTGTTGCAAGTGGAACTCAGGGCCTTGCACGTGCTAAACAACTGCTCTACCACCAAGCTACATCCCTATCGCTTTTATGTTATTTTGAGACAGTCTTAAAGTGTTTCCCAGACTTGTCTGGAATGTAAGATCTCTTGCCTCAGTCTCCCAAGATGCCACCATATGCCCCACTGACAGCTCTTTACATTAACTATTCAGTGAATGTAGGACACATGAATTAAATCATTCAAACATGGTCAGATCCTGGTAAGGAGAGTGAAATGCTCCAGTAAAAGCTCAGCATGAAAGCTAGTCACAGAGCCTCATGCCCATTATCCTAGTTACTCAAGAGGCTGAGACAGGAAAATGGCAAGTTCGAGGCCTGCCTGGGCAACTTAGCAAGAGCCTGTCTCAAAATGCAAATATAAAAAGCCTGGGCTGTGTAGTTCAGTAATTTGAGCCCCAGTTGCAGAAAAAAACAAGGCCAGGATGTAGTTTAGCAGCCCTGTGCCTATCTGGCAAGCACAGGTCCCAAGTTCAATCCCCAGTACCAAAAAGTAACCCAAGGGCTGGGGACTTAGCTCAGTGGTTTCAGCGCCTGTCTTGCAAGTACAAGGGCCTTAGTTCGATCCCTGAAAACCAACCACATACCATACTGGGTGTGGAGACTCATGGCCCAGCAGCAATCAGTACCACATACCACAGTGCCAGGCGTGGTGGCTCACGCCTATAATCCTAGCACTCGGTAGGCAGAGGCAGGAGGATTGCTGTGATGGGAGTTTGAGGCTGAGCTCAGGGCCAGCCTGAACCACAAAGCGAGACCCTGTCTCAAAAAAAAAAAAAAAGTAACCCCAAAAAACAAGTACAGGGTGAGAAAGAATGCTAAAACTATAGGATTGTTCCTTTAACACCTTGAGCAGGTCACAACATCTCTGATTCTCTGGCTGGATTTTTATTAAATACCTCCTGAAGTTCTTCCAGATTTAAAATTCTGTTACTGTAACTAAGCTTTCTTACTGAACCTAATGTTTTAAGGGATTTGTTATGTCTTAAAGTTTCATCCAAATCTATGTGAAAATGAACTAACATAATTATCGGATACATCTGAAGTCAGAGCAAAAACCAATGAATTCCCAGAAGAAAAGTGGCAGTTTTAATTTACATTCTTGTTAGGAAATTTGAAACTTAATTAGACTTTGGCTAGCGCCTCTGTAAGATCAAATGTGTGTGGTTTAGTGCTTAGTTGCAGAACAGTATAAAATTCACCAGAAAAATGAGAGCAGCTACATAAAAAGTATGATTTGAGGAGCCCTAAAGAATGTGCACAGTCAAAAATACCTTGCAAGGCCAGGGATTTAGCTCAGTGGTTCCAACACCTGTCTTGTAAGCGCAAGGGCCCAGGGTTGATCCCCCAGCAACCACATACAGTATTGGGCTTGGAGACACGCCCAGCAGCAATCAGTACCACTACCGTAGGGGTGGGCATGGTGGCTCACGCCTGTAATACCAGCACTGGGGAGGCAGAGGCAGAAGTATTGCTTGATGTGAGTTTAAGGCTGAGCTCAGGGCTAGCCTGAACTACAAAGTGAGGCCCCATCTCAAAAAAAAAACAAAAACGAAAACTTGCAAGCACAAGGGCCAGTGTTCGATCCCCGGTAACCACATACCACAATGCTGGGCATTATAGCTCACCCTGTAATCCCAGCACTTGGAAAGCAGAGCAGGAGTATTGCTGGGTTTGAGAATGAGTTCAGGACCAGCCCGAACTACAAAGCAAGACCCTGTCTCAAAAACTAAAAAACAAAACAAAACAAAAAAACCACACCTTCCTCACCAGCCAGCTCTTCACTTCCTGTTGCTGCCTCATTAATGACCACAACCCCAGCAGTTTGAGCCAGCACTTCGTGCTTATGACCTCATGGCTGCTCCATTGGCCTGGGGCAGCACAGCTGGATTCCTCGTCCCTTCAGCAAGGCTGCGGTCAAGGTGTCTGCACGGGTCCATTTCCATCTGGCATCCACAGCATCTTCATGCTCACCGGAGCTTCTGGCAGAACCTGGTCCCTTCCCACCTGCTGGGGCCTCCTCTCTCCTCAGCACCCCGTAGCTTCTTGCCGTACAGCTTGTCCTGGCTGGCACTGAGCTCTTTGAGGCCAGTGGGAGCTGTCTCCCTAGTGTGTAAAGTTGCGTACTCAGCTGTGAGTCATGGGGTGACTGTCCCACCCCCTCCCCGCGGAAGTAACCTATCCATGTGTCAGGGTCAAGACCCTGCATACCCTCGAGAAGGAGGCCAGGACGTGTGGATGAGACAGTGGGCATGTCGGGGGCCAGCTCAGAATGCCCTAATTCTGGAAATTCCTACCTTTAGCTTTATTCTTTTATTCTCTAAAGATATGACTATTTTAGCTGACTTAAGACATTGTACTATCATAAGGTCAGGCATGGTGACACATGCCTATAATCCCAGCACTCAGGAAGCTGAATCAGAGGATCATAAGTTCCAGGCCAGCCTGGACAACTGAGGAAGACTCTGATTCAAAATAAAATGTAAAATAGGGCCAGGATGTAGGGCAGTGGTAGAGCAGTTGTGTAGCACGTGTAAAGCCGTAGGTTTTAGTCTCAAATTCAAGGAAGGAAGGAAGAAAGTAAAGAAGGGAATGAGGGAAGAGAGAAAAAAGAAAAGCTGGCCATGGCAGTACACACCTGTAATCCCAGCACTTGGGAGGCTGAGTCAGAAGAATCACTGCAAGTTTGAGGCTGGCCTGGGTACATAGGCAGACCATCTTAAAAAGGAGAGAGAGAGAAAGAAAAGCAGCCATTTCACTGAAACTCTTCATTGTTTTTGAAGCTACGTGAAGTAAACTGATTTACTCAAGTCACAAATTGATAGACACACGGGACAGACCCAGACTTTGGGGGCAGTGACTTCTACACCTCTGTCTCTTTAGGACATGGCAGCCACTGCTCCTGGAAGGACCTGTAGTATTATGGAAGGGCTCAATGCTTCTCTGTGACAGAAAAACAGAAGGGCTGCCCCAGAGAGCCGAGAGGGCTTGAAGGCAGGATGGAGGAACGTCACAGAGATGTGTGGGCACAGGGTTCTGAAAGAAACAAAGAAGCTTCTGTTTTATCAATTATTTTAAAATCTGTGGGAGGCAAAACCCTGCACTTCAGTTCATCACCGCATTTTGTAAAAACATTTATATGTGAAGAGGAGTGTTGGCCAGGATTCATTTAAGACAAAGTCATCAGTTTTTAAAGAAAAATTATTCAGGATGTAGGCAAGGAAGCTCAAAATCTGAAATAAATGTTTCCTTTTGAGGCATTTTCTATGCAAAGACCTCGTTTATTTTCCTAAGTTTAAAGTCACTTAGCATTCTAAAGATTGATGCTGGCTTAACTACCTCACTTTGAATGTATTATGATTTAGTAAAATTATATAAGCGGCCCGAGCGGGAGGAAGGCTGCTTTAAGGATTCATGATTACCACTGGGAGACAGAGGAAGGTGAGGGCAGAAAAAGCGCCAGAAATCCCCACATAATAGAAAAGTAAGGACAAAATCAGCCAGCCTTACATCCCACTGCGAAAAAAGACCTGAGGAAAAAAAAGTGGTGACAGAAATTACACCAATACAGCCAGGCACAGTGCCACACACCTGCTGTCCTGGCAGCCAGGGAGACTGAGGCAGGAAGATCCCAAGTTCAAACCCACTCTGAGCCACTTGGCAAGACCTTGTCTCAAAATTTGAAAGATAAAAAAGACGGTGAATATAGCCAGTGGTAAAGCGTCCCTAGGTTCAGTCTTCAGCACTATTAAAAAAAAAAGTAGGCCAGGGATTTAGTTCAGTGGTTCCAGCGCCTGCCTTGCTAGTGCAAGGGCCCAGGTTCAATCCCTAGTCACCACATATATCAATCCCCACCAGCAGTCAGTACCACATACCACAACGCAGGGTGTGGTGGCTCACACCGGTAGTCCCAGCACTCGGGAGGCAGAGGCAGGAGGATTGCTGAGTTTGAGTCTGAGTTCAGGACCAGCCTGAACTACAGAGTGAGAACCTGTCTCAAACAACAACAACAACAAAAAAAAGTGACACCAATGCTAGGAAAGAGTGGAGATTAGTATTTATTATAGACTCTACTCTGGAGTTCTAATAAGACGTGTGTAAAGGTGGACAGTATCTGGCCCTTCATGTAGTGACAACAAATTGAATCTAAATGTACCAACTGCTCTCAGTTTAGCCATCGGACTACCAAGTGAGTAACTGTATAAAGAGGACAAAAAGGACCTTCTTAGAGGAGGGTAGGAAAAGGGAGATGCGCTCCTGGAATACTCCCTGCAGCTATAAAGGAGACTGTGCTGGGAGGGAATCACAGCAATCCTCCTGCCTCTGCCTCCGAGTGCTGGGATTACAGGCGTGAGCCACCACGCCCGGCACTGTGGTATGTGGTACTGGTTGCTGCTTGGCGTGAGTCTCCACACCCAGTATGGTATGTGATTACCGGGGATCAAATTTGGGTCCTTGAACTTGCAAGACAGGCGCTGGAACCACTGAATTAAATCCCCGGCCCCAAAGCACCATTCTTATGGTAAAGCAAATAGATGAAAAATAGCCACCTGATTTTAAGCTGGGCATGGTGACACACACCCATAATGCCAGTTACCTGGGAGGCTGTGGCAGAAGGACCTCTAGTTTCAGGCCAGCTGAGGCAATTAAGCAAAACCATGTCTCAAAACTAAAGGGCTGGGTATGCATGTAACTCAGTGAGAGTGCTTGTCTGGCAAGCGCAGGACCCTGGCTTCCATCCCCAGGGGCACAAAAGCACTTCCAGATGTTCATAGTAGATTTTCTATCCACAGGTATTTCTGGAGAAACAGAAACAGGTATTTCTAGTTTCCACTAGATGATAATATTAGGAAGGAACATTTTACCCTTTGAAACCATTTGAATTTTGAAACAGGTGACTGTATTATCTAATCCAAAGTAATTTTGCTAAGGGTACAGTTTAGTGGTAGATGTTACAGGAGAGAGACTTGGAAGGCTGCCAAGGACCCTGAGCCTTCAGTTAACTAGCTTGAGTCACAGCCAGACCTCAGGAACCAACTGAGCTCCGAAATCGCGGGTACTAGTACACAAGGCTGCCTTGCTCTTGGTTTCATGTTAAAGTGTGAATGTTACACTGTTTGCCTGGGTCTTTGGAGAAGATTTAAGAGAAAGAACAAATACTTGTCAAGAACCTTCCCCTCGGTCCACTCTAAGCCATGTGGAAGCTAAGACATCTGCATCAGGAGCCTTTCCAGTGCCGCGGTGCGAGGTCTTCCTAGCGTAACCTTGGCCATCACAAGGCAGCTTTTGAGTTTTTCTACTGCAGCCCAGTAAGGCAGGAGTATTCACAAGGCCACACAGCCAAAGACGGGCACCGGCTTGTCAGACACTTTTCCAACACTTCACGCTGGGAAGAGGCGGCAGCTCCTATCTGGGTCATGCTGTCCAAGCCGTGTCTGTGTTAGAGGCAGCTGTGGAGCAAAGCCCCCAGGGCCGCCTTTGTTACATGTGTTCTCAGCCCTTGCTGCTCAGCACAACTTTTAATTGACCCCGATTGTCAGTGTGAGTCTCAATGCAGTGTCTGGCTGCACAGAGCAGTCAGTCGGCCCTGTGGTCAGGTGATAGAGCTGGCTCCTCGCAGCTCCCAGCTAGTCAGTTATTTGTCCCTGACCAAAAGCACTGAAGTATCCCCCAATTTGGCTTCAATGAACTTGTCTCTTTAGGATGACAGACTCATGGAAGGATTGGTAGCCTCCAACATAAAGGATCAGTTGGACCCAGTGTATATGGGACAGAGCAGTGAGCTCAGCCCAGCCCCAGCTCATTACCCACTAGCTTTGTGGCCCTGAGCAAATTATTTAACTTCTGTAAATTTCACGTTTCCTCTTCAGTCACTGCCAGTTCTAAGATTCTTTGATTCCAAATGAGCATTTCAGCTCTAGTCACTTCTGAACTCTCCTGTTCAACTGTGGTGTAACTAGATTTACTCAGTGTCGCTTCTGATGGATTTCTTTCTGCTCTGAATTGTCCAGTCACAGGCCATTCCAGAGAGTAAACTGGGGACCTGGCACAGCTCATATTCGGCCTGAGCTATTCAAAAGCCAGATGGTCCTAGACTTTCTGAGTGCCAGCTGAGCCTGCTTCTACAAATTCCTCCTCATCCCAATCTAAAAGAAATCACCCTGTCTCATGTTAGTAGATTGTCCAGGGACCTGGGAAGACTGGTATAAAAGGACCAGTGGTGGTTTTGTGACACACACCTGCCATCCCAGCACTCAAGAGGCTGAGGCAGGAGGATCACCTCAAGTTTGAGGCCAGCCTGGGCCACGCAGTGAATTCCACCATTGAGCCACACACCAACCCCATGGTTCCCAATGTGTGCCTGTGTGACTTACACAGTGAATTCAGTCTGAACTACGTAGAGAGACCCTGCTGCAAAGAAGAAGTCTCTGGAAACCCCAGCTTTCTCTTTCTCATGACTGCTTCCTGCTCTGTTTGTACGTTCACAGAGTAGAAACTGGAATCCCAACTATCCATCAGCATTATTCTGAGAAAACATAGCTTTCCCCCACAGCACAAAAATAAACAGAAGATTCTGTGACTCCCCCCCCCCCCCATTAGCAACAAGCATTTGGTTCTGCAGCAGACAGGAGCTGGATAGCCTGCGGTTTAGGTGTTTTCCCCCTGGAGACAGCATCGGACCCATAGGCCAGGCCTCACTTGCCCAGACTGTCCCCATCCGATGCCAGGCATGAGCCCCAGGCAGGATTACTCAGCTTTCGGTGGCCATGTGAATGTGGGTTCCCACAACAAGCTGCTTGAGTTGGGTTCATTTGTGAGAGCAGTTTACAGGACTGGGGAAGCATTTCTGTTCGCCAGTTCATTATAAAGGATACAGCAAGATGCCCAGGCGAGCCAGGGGAAGGCATGCGCGGCCTGCATGCCCCCTGCCTACAGCACCCTCCGGGAACCGTCTCATCCTTATGCTTTGGGGGTTTTATGGACACTTCATTGACTATGTGATCGACTTTCAGACTGACAGGTAGAATCAGTCGAGCTTCTCAGTCATGCCTTGGTTTCCCCTGTGACCAGCTCCAGCCTCCGGGCCTCTTGTCAGCATACACAAAGATACGTCGCTTGGGGGCTCTGGAACCTTCGTTGTTTCATGCCAGGACACAGAAGGGGACCAGGTGCATGTTTCACAGTGTCACCGTCCTCAACAGAGAAGACCAAAACTCCAGTCCCAAGAGCTGGTCCACATAGGAAAGTTAAGACCTGAGGGAACTGTTCGGCTTGCTGTGATTTAATTACGGCTGTGTGATTCAGAGATGTTGGATGCGACAGGAATGAGCCAGCTTGGGACCAGCTGTCAAGCACGCTCCCTGCGATCTGCTGTCATCGCCCATGTCCCAGGAGCTGCCTGTGTGACAGCTCACCAGCTCGTTAGTTCCCTCCTGCCCCGATTCGCACCCTAGAGGCCTGTCAGGATCCAGACTGTGGCGGCCACCCAGCTCCTCGGCTGTCCCCTCCCTGCTGCCATCCCAGTGATTTGAGTCATAGTGACTTAGCAGCCTTGGTTTTTCCTCTGCCATTTGAAGGCCACCAGCGCCCTCTCCGTGTGAGACAGAACATGATCTGTGGCTGTCCCATGAGGAGAGGACGTTGGTGAGGAGCAGTCTCTGCTGCAGCCTCCAGACGTTCCCTTTCTACAACCACTTCACCTCAGTTTAGCGAGCTGCCCACTAAACACTGTCAAGAGCGCTCACCGGCATCCCTGAATGTTACTCAGTGCTCCACCTAGAGGAGAGAGGACGTCTTCACGAGGGGAGCTGGAGTGCCAGGGTGACTGGCTGCAGGCATTGTCTGCCCCCGAGAATGGAGGAAGTGGAAAGAAGAGATGGCCAGTATCACAGTGAGACTGACAGAGCACAGAGCAGGTTCCCGCCCCCTTCTCAGGACGCGCTTCTGCGGCAGTGAGGGAAGTCTGGGTGATCAGTTTGAGCGCGGTGTCTTCTGCTCTCCTGTCTTCACTGCGCCATCCTCTGTGTTATAAACTGGCCTCCAGTTTCTTCCATGGGCAGCTCAGAAGGAATCAGACTGTCCTGGGCCAAGCCAAGTCTGTAGCACTGCAGAGCTACATCTCCGCCCCTCAGAACTAGTCATTTGAGGGCCCTGAGCACACCTCGCTTCCTGTGAAAGCCCTCACAGTCTCTTCTGTCTGAGACTTTACTTCCAAGGAGTTTGATTAAATGGCTCTTCCCACCCCCTGAACAGCCTCATCCCTCTCAAGCCACAGGCACCTCCTCCTCCTCCTCCTCCTCCTCTTCCTCCTCCTCCTCTTCCTCCTCTCCCTACCTCCTGCAGCTGCCTTCCCTTTTGTATATATTTTGTTTTGAGACGGGAGCTCAAAGTTACCCAGGGTGGTCCTGAGCTTGCTATCCTTCTTCCTTAGCCTCCCAAGCAACTAGGATTATAAGCATGCACCATCTCTTAACAAATCAAGTGAATGCAGCTCACACCTGTAATCCCAGCACTTGGGAGGCAGAGACAGGAGGATTGCTGTGAGTTTGAGGCTGAGCTGAACTACATAGGGACGTCAGGGTCAGCCAGAACTACAAAGCGAGACAGAAAACTAAAGGAAAGAAAGAGAGAGGAAGAAAGGGAGGGAGTGAGGGAGGGAGGGAAGGAGGAAGGAAAAGCAAGGATAGAGAAAGAGAAAAAAAAAATCAAGTGACCGAATAAGAACCAAGATATGTCATGTGCAGGTACAGATCCCCAAGGGTGAATGTGGTTGTGATGTATACCTGAAATGTACCAATAAAACTATGTCAAGAAAGAAAGGAAGGAAGAAACCAACCAACAAAAAAGCAAGCAGAGAGGCTCCCTCTGGATCACACAGCAGGTCAGCCATGGAGGCCAGCTGGGCCCTGGCCACTTTCTGCAGCAGCCTTGCTCCGCCACACGACTCTGGTATTTCCATGTGCTGACCTTGGGGGTTCAGCGGTGAGAATGTGGAGGTGACAGATGTGAAGAGGGGTCAAATGCAGAAAAAACAGCCAGACAGGCTGGTGACAGGGACAGAATCACAGGAATGAAGTGAGGGACGAAGGTATGCCGTCTCCAGTTTAAGTTGAAGTTCAGGTTGCTGCCAGATGAATCTCACGTGAGCATGCAAGCCCTTCATGGCTGGTTGATTCATAAATAACAATCAGTCCTTTTCTTTACTGAACATTGCAGTTCACCTCAGAGTGTGTCTGTTAGCAATAACATTGGGCCAGCATCAAGGATGGGAGAAGACAGTGGAAATTGCCTTGTCCTTCCCAGACTGTCTTTCTTTTTTTTAGACAAGGTCTCACTTTGTAGTACAGGCTCCCCCTAAACTCACTATGTAGCCCAGGCAAGCCTTGAACTCACATCAGTCTTCGTGCATCTGCCTCCCGAGTGCACGCCCAGCATTGTGGTATGTGGTACTGATTGCTGGTGGGTGTGAGTCTCTATACCTGACATTGTTGTATGTGGTTGCTGGCATCAAACCTAGGACCTTGCACTTGCAAAACAGGTGCCAGAACCACTAAGCTAAATCCCCAGCCTTTCCAGATTGTCTTTCATGAGAAGCCAATGCTCATATGACTACTAGTATTTAACAGGAAATGTCACAGAAAGAGAGAACAGCAAGACAAAAGATTTCCTACTGAGGCCAAAATCAAAACTTTTAAAACTGCGTAATAGCGAGGCATGGTGGTACTTACCAGTAATCCCAACATTCTGAGAGTCTGAGGCTGGAAAAGCACAAGTTCAAGCCCAACCTAAACAACTTGATGAGACCTGCCTCAAGTAAAGAGACAGAGACAAACAAGAAAAAAGAAAAGACAAGACAGACATTAAAAAAGAAGCTGTGAGAGGAATGTAGCCTTGGTACCACCACCAAGAAAAAAAGAAAAAAAACTGGGATTGTATCTCACTTCAAAGGCCCTGGATTCAGTCCCTGGTTCCAGCAAAACAAAACAAAGCACTGCACACCGACCTGGAAAGCCAAGGACCCCTGATCCTCAAGGACACAGCTT
Source organism: Petromus typicus (assembly GCA_004026965.1). Lineage (NCBI taxonomy): Eukaryota > Metazoa > Chordata > Mammalia > Rodentia > Petromuridae > Petromus > Petromus typicus. The sequence continues at coordinate 80,876 of PVIR01002506.1, read as the reverse complement.
AAGTAGGCGACGCAGTGGGGCCTACCTGCGGTCTAGCCTGTTGTTCAGGAAGCTGGTGGGCCCCTCCTCTGCCCTCCGCGCTTCCTCTGCCTGCTGCTTTTCTCCTGCAGTTTTCCATCACGTTATTTCCTGTAGGATGGAAATGCTGAGGAGCCAATAGCATATCAGAGTGGTTGTTTTTCAAGGAGCTCTGCTGATAATAATTTATTAGAAAAGTTGCCATTTACATGGATATTCACTTTTTTAAAAAAACAAATTGATAAAAGCCAGGCATGGTGGTACATGCCTATAATCCCAGCAATTGGGAGACCAGACAGGAGGATCTCTGAGTTTGAGGCCAGTCTAGGCTACACAGTGAGTTCAAAGACAGCTTGGGTTACTCAGTGAGACCCTGTCTCAAATATACATATACATATTTAACTTGGACAAATCTGTTCTTTTTTAAAGCATAACATTTATTGGTACATTATAGATATACATAAAGATAACATTCATCATAGGGAATTTGTACCTGTACTCATATAGCTTGCATTATTTTTCATAGCCACCCTTTCAACCCCTCCTTATTTACAAATGCTTTGTTTCCATTTACTTCTATTTTCTTGTCCTTTCTTTCCTTTATCCATCCTCCTCCCTTATTCTCCTTCTCATATGAGCATCTCCTTTCCATTTCCCTTATTTCCAGTCACACTTTCTGACACCAGAGAATTAGTGCAGTATTTAAACATGTATATCCAGTTTATTTCATTTAAGAGTGTGGTCTTAGGGTGCATTCATTTAATTGTAAATGTTTCAAATTTATCCTTTTTAGCAGAATAGTACTCCGTATATGTATGTGTATATATAACTACCTTATTCATCAGTGTATGGGCATTTGGGCTGTCTCTAGTTTGTAGCTATTACAAACTGTTGCTATAAAATCGGTATGCATATATTGCTGTGGTGTAATACTTTTAATTACTTTGGTGGGCCAGGGATATAGCTCAGTGGTTCCGGCGCCTGTCTTGCAAGTGCAAGGGCCCAGGTTCGATCCCCGGTAACCACATAACAGTACTAGGCGTGGAGACTCACCCCAAGCAGCAATCAGTACCACATATCACAGTGCCGGGTGTGGTGGCTCACGCCTGTAATCCCAGCACTCAGGAGGCAGAGGCAGGAGGATTGCTGTGATGTGAGTTTGAGGCTGAGCTCAAGGCCAGCCTGAACCACAAAGCGAGACCCTGTCTGAAAAATAACCTAAAAAAAAAAAAATTCTTTTAATTACTTTGGGAAGATACCAAAAAGAGGTCAAATGGAACCTCTAGTTTCAGGAGAGGGGGAATTATTTATTTTTTGAGACAGGATCTCGCTTTGTAATTCAGGCTGGCCCCGAACTCACTATGTAGTCCAGGCTGGCCTCAAACTCACAGCAATCCTCCTGCCTCCACCTCCCAAGTGCTGGGATTACAGGCCTGAGCCACCACCCCCTGCATTGTGATGTGCAGTACCAGGGATTCAACTCAGGACCTTGTACTTGCCAGGGAGACACTGGAATCATTGAGCTAAATCCCCGACCCTAGTTTCAGTTTTTTGAAGAATCTCCACAGTGATCTCCATGGTGGTGTCACAGTCTACATTTACACCAGCAGTGGAGAAGGGCTCTTTTCTCCTAAATCCCCACCAGCATATGTTATTAATTTCTTAATAACATCCATTCTTTATGGAGTAAGATGGAATCTCAGTATTGTTTTACTTTGCATTTCTTGAATGGCCAGTGGTGTTGAAGATTTTTTCATATATTTATTTGTCATTTCTATTTCTTCATCTGAGAAGTGTCCGTTCATTTCACATGTCCACTTTTGGCACTGGGCTTTGAGTTTGGTGGTCTGATTTTTTTGAGTTGTGTATATATATTCCAGATAGTAGTCCTTTGTCTGAAGACTAGCTGGCCAAAATTTTTTCCACATTGTAGGCTGTCTCTTTGTTGGTGGTTTCTTTCATTGGACAAAAGCATTTTAAGAAGATGAGATCCCAGTTGTTGATTCTTTGTGATAGTTCCTATGCAATCAGAGAGGCTTTACCTCCACCAATGTCTTCAAGAGTTCCACCTAACCTATTTTCCAGCAGATTAAATTTTCTGTTTTAATATTTAGATCCTTGATGCATTTTGATTTTAGTTTAGTGTGTGGTGAAAGAGATGGGTCTAGTTTTCATCTTTGGCAAGTGGAAAGCCAGCTCTTCCAGCACCATTTATGAAAGAGGCAGTCTTTCTTGCAGTGAAGGTGAGGCCAGGGGTGTAGCTCAGTGGCAGCACACCTTCCTGACAAGTGCAAGGTCCTGAGTTTGATCCCCACGACCAGGAAAAAAAGCAGAAGAATGTAGTACTGTGAAGGTGTTTGGCTCCTTTGTCAGAGACAAAGAAGCTGAGTATGTCTGGAGTTGTTTCGGTATCTTCTAATCTGTCCCGTTGGTCCTTAGGTCTGTTTCTTAACCAGTATGGTGCTGTTTTTATCACATCAGCTCTGTAGTGTAATTTCAAGTCAGGGATTGTGATACCCCCTGCCTTGCCTTTGTTACCCAAAACTGCCTTTGCTATTTGAGGTCTCTTCTGGTTCCAAATGAATTTGAGGGTTGTTTTCTCTAATTCTATGAGATATGTTGTTGAAACTTTGATGGGAGTTGCACTATGTTCGTGTAGCAGTTTTGGAAGCATGGCCATTTTCACTATATTGGTTCTTCCTACCCAGGAACAAGAGGTGTCTTTCCATTTTCAGATAGCCTCTCTGCTCTCCTTTTTCAGAATGCTGTAGTTTTCGTGAGGTCTTCGTGAAGAATATATGTATTCGTTTAATGTATAAGTAAATGGCATTAATCACATTCACAATGTTGTAGAACTGTTCCTGCTATTCCCAAAACATGTCCATTATCCCACACAGAGAATCTGTCCCTGCTAAGCCCTAGTTCCCCAAACCCCTGAGCTCCTCAACTGTTTCTTTTCATTTACTATCAGGCATTCTTAATCAACAGCGTGAACCTCCTAAGCAGTTGAAAAGAGTGGGACCTGAGGTACAAAGGAAAAAGGGATGCCCTTTTTTAAACTAGGTCTTTAAATTTGGGTGGGCTGATTTTTTTAAGGTCTTTATATATTCTAGATATTAGCCCTTTGTCTGAAAAACAGCTGGTAAAGATTCTGTCCCATATTATTGGTTGCCTCTTCTCTCGATTGGTGGTTTCCTTTGCGTGCAGAAGCTTTTTAATAGACTCATACAACCTCTGTGGAAATCAGTGTGGAGATACCTCAAAAAGCTAGGATTGGTGGTCCCATTTGACTCAGCCATTCCTCCCCTAGGTATATACATAAAAGAATTAAGATTCTTATCGCAGCGACACATGTGCACCCATGTTATAGCAGCTCAGTTTGTGATTGCTAAATCTTGGGAACAATCAAAATGTTCATCAACAGAAGACTGGATAAAGAAGATGTGGTTCTTTTATAGAATGGAGTATTATTCTGCCATTAAAAATGATAAGGCTGAGTCATTCATACTCAAATGGATGTACCTTATATATCCTCATAAGTGAAATCAATAGGTCACAGATGTGTAAATATCATATCTTTTCTCTGGTATAAGGAAAGGAAGATGTAAATGAGTTCTAGTATATATAGTTGATATTGTGAAATAGAAAATATTTAAAAGGAAAGAGGGTGTAGGGGTAAATAACAAGAGGAAAAAGAATGTGATAGTAATAAAAAGGAAACAAAGCTTATATATATATGGGGGTGGAGGTTGCAGGGTGGTTGGGGGAAGAGGAAAAAATAAGAATCAAGTCATGTCATATTTTGGAACAAGCTCTCAATTTCGAATGTGATGAGGATGTGTATATAAAAGGGAAAAGGGGGTTGTGGATAAAAACCAAATTCTCGTTTTCTTCAGCATGACTTAAACCGCAGGAAGCCAACTGAGCAGTCTGCACCCACCCGCATTCCGAGAATCCTAGTGGGCCCTCAGTGTGCTAACAGTGTCTTTCATCTTCCAGTGACCATGCAGCAGGTGGCCAGGACCGTGGCCAAAGTGGAGCTGTCAGACCACGTATGTGATGTGGTGTTCGCACTCTTTGACTGTGACGGTGAGTGGGTCTCCGGAGTTGAGAGAGCCCAAGCCCGCTGCCTCTCTAGGCTTCATGACCAGTGTCAGTGTGTGAGGCCCGCACCGCTGAGTAGTGCATGAGACAGAAACGCAACCCTGGCCCTGGTTTGCATTCGACATTGCTTCTTACATGTGGGGCTTTTTGTTTGTTTTGTTGTGTTTTGCGGTGCTGAGGACTGAACCAGGCCCTCATGCGTGTCAGGCTTGTGCTCCACTCTTCCTGTAATTCCACGTTTTTACTTGCCTGTAAATTAGTCTATGACCAAAAGGATCTTAAACAGGGGGGACACATTTTCAAGATTACTGGAAGTGCCAGGCATGGCAGCTCACGCCTGTAATCCCAGCACTTGGGAGGCAGAAGCAGGAGGACTACTGAGAGTTCAAGGCTTGTCTGAGCTACATAGTGAGTTCAGGGCCAGCCTGAACTGCAAAGCAAGACCCTATCTCTAAATAAATAAATAAAATATAAAGATTACTTGAGGTGTGTTTTCACCAATTGCAATCCTAAGTGGCCCCAAATAAATGTAATTTCTTAGGAAAAAATGGAAACAAAAGTATTATACTCAATTTGCTGCTCAGTAAAGAAGGAGCACTTGAATATTTTAATATCTCCAGGAAGTAAGCAGTGCAGATCTGTCTCTACAGCATACGGCAGATGCCAGAGCCTCTGCCAGATGCTGAGAGTAGAGAACAAGGACGATCCAACCCAGCCGGGTCAGGAGGTTTCCAGGAAGTGTCTCCGGAGATGAACCGGGAGGGAGGGCAGGAACTGGCCCGGGAGAGGGAGTGAGGTGCAGGAAGTGCGCCAGCAGACACGGCCGAGCTGGGACCGAGTTCACTTGCATCCGAGCCTCCACGTCACTGGCCCGGTTCCAGAGGCCCGAGCACCCCTGCCAGCCCCTTGCCCTCTGCTCCTCTGTGGATGTAATTCGTGCCACCATAGCCTGCGAGGACACAGTCAGAGCATCTTGACTTCTTCATTCTCAAGCCCCGGCACAGATCTGGCACACATGGACCTCTCGTTCTGCTCTCGTCACACCTCAGACTGTCCTGAGCCGGGGAGCTGACCCGGGCCTGGGCCCACGAGGGGCCGACGCTGGTGTTTTCTTGCTGCCGGGCTCGTCTTACTGTGGTGCTTGTCTCTCCCTCTAGGCAACGGGGAGCTGAGCAACAAGGAGTTCGTCTCCATCATGAAGCAGCGGCTCATGAGAGGCCTGGAGAAACCCAAAGACATGGGCTTCACGCGCCTCATGCAGGCCATGTGGAAATGTGCGCAGGAGACTGCTTGGGACTTCGCCCTGCCCAAACAGTGACCGCAGACCAGAGGGGCCACCACCCACACCCCAGGCACGCCGGAGCCTGGAGCAGGGCCTCAGCGTCACCGTCACGCTGCCACTGTGACAGCAGTTCTCCCTTCACCGTGGGTGGCCACTCTGCGGCTTCCCCTGTCCCACGCCCCACACGGCTGGCTGTTCCCCATGGTCGTGCCCACGGGTCCTCAAAACTCCAGACTCATTTTCGAAGCTCTGCCCGAGGCTCCTGCATCAGCCCTTCCTATTCGGGCACCCTGTGGGCAAAGACCCGGCGCAGCCCTCCACACCTGCCCGTCCCGGGGAACAGCCAGTCCTCGGATCATCTGCTGTGGATTGACGCTAACAAGAACCTTCCTTGCTCTTCCTCCTGCTGGTGTGTTTTTAAGCTGCAAGTTGGGAAAAGTCTGGCAGGCAAAAGGAAGTCTGTGACGGATGATAATGACGATGACTTGGGCACCCTGAGCCAGCAGGAAGCCGGGCCAGAGGAAGGTTCTGTCAGACACGGTGACTTCGAGCCAAGGCCGCTACGGGAAGGCGATGTGCTCAGTGGGAGAGATTCTGAACTGATAGCAGCTGCTCGAGGCCCTGTCCGCTCCCTCCTTTCCTCATGGGCACCCGAAGTGTCCATGCTTAACGAGCACGCACCAGAGCCCCTGTCCCCTGCCAGCGCCGTCTCTGCTCCGAGAAGGACTCTGAAGCCGTGGCTCACGGCCTGTCTGCCCTCTGTCTTAGGCACTTGTAAGATACCACTCTAATTGTTTGCAATAAAGACCCTGAAGGCTCCTGTCTGCTTTATTTTAGGATCCTGAGCCCTCATCTTACGTATCCACTGGGTTCTACATCCCGCTAGCAGCAGCCCCATTTTGCTTCTTCTAGTCTCGTTCTTCATGATCAAAGGCAACCGGAGGCACAAAGTGGGGACATGAAGAGGTTGGGCAGCGCCCTCCCTGCAGTTCGGCAAAGCTTTCAGGGGCCGATGGGGTATGTGAGGAGTCACCTGCTACAGTGGCCCTAAGCACCCGGTGCTATGTGACCAGCCACTCTGCTGTTCCCTCTCCTGTTGAGAGACAGGCTGAGCTAAGTGGCCCCAGGGTTCCTTCTGGGTCTAAAAGCTGCTGCCTCGGCTGTGCAGCACGGCCACAGCCTCCAGAACCTCCAGGCAGTGGTCCCTGGTGACACCTACCCAGATAGCGACGCCCAGCACCTAGTGTGTCTGCTAGAGAAAAGCCGAGGCTTCCTGCTGCAGCTGTGGCTCCAAATCATGGCACCAGACCCAGGCTTTTCCCGAGAGCGATTCGGCAGCCCCATTTCTAACATGCTCTCAGGAGAGTTTGCTGCTCTCCTGCCGATTCGTCCTTCACTGTCCCTCTGGGCCAGTTTTCTTGCTGCCGAGAGTGCAAATGGAGGCTTTGTGCTTGCTGTCCTGAGCCTAGCAAAATACGAGCAGTTCTTACTCTGGAGGAGGAGGAGGGCAGGGGTTGGACAGGTCTCACTGTGTAGCCCAAGCTGGCCTCAAGTTTACCACAGTCCGGGCCGGGGATTTAGCTCAGTGGTTCCGGCACCTGTCTTGCAAGCGCAAGGACCTGGGTTCGATTCCTGGGAAACCACATACAATACTGGGCGTGGAGACTCACGCCCAGCAGCAACCAGTACCACATACCACAGTGCCAGGCGTGGTGGCTCACGCCTGTAATCCCAGCACTCGGGAGGCAGAGGCAGGAGGATTGCTGTGATGTGAGTTTGAGGCTGAGCTTAGGGCCAGCCTGAACCACAAAAGCGAGACCCTGTCTCAAAAAAACCTAAAAAAAAAAAAGTTTACCACAGTCCTCCTGCCTCAGCCTCCCGAATGTAGGATGGCGTGCATGTCACCATGCCTGCCACGGTTCTTAGATTTGCCCCAGAACCTCCATATCACTCTCCTCCATTCTCCCCTCTTAGCCTAAAAGAGAAGCCATGCCCATGGGCTGGGTGCACCGAGCTGGAAAGCCATGGCCTGGCAGGGAAGGCACCAGACACCTGCAGAACTCCAAACCTGGATCAAGTGCACCTGTCCACAGGTGTGCACAGCTCCACCTGAGCCTGTCAGCTCCTAGGATTGCTGGAGGGAGGGACGCTCAGGAGGGTGACAGCCGCACTCTGGCACACTGGGCTCAGGTACGCCATGGGAGATACAGGCTGAGCGACCTGGTAGCAGGAGCGGCAGCTCCTGCACAGAGGTCACTGGGAAGGTGGCCTGTGAGCAGGGAGCCTGGGTGGGGGCTGGGACGCCGGTGGGGGGCGTATCCAGCTGGCTCCTGCTTGTCTTTCAAAGTCACAGGTGTTTCTTTACCTAAATAGAATAACTTCCCTCTTCCTTCAAGACTCAGCTCAACTGTCCCCTCCTTGGCTCGATGTCACTTTTTTGAGATTGTCACCAACAAAGTTCAGACCCAGATACCTCCAGGAGAAATAAGTGACACTAGCAATGCCTGCATAGATCCCTCCCGCACACCCGCAGCAACCTGCTCCTGTGTTGCTCTTCCTCCACCCCGCCCGGGCCTTCAGGAGGCAGGGAAACCAAGACAGGACCCGGGCTGCTGGGCCTCCTTCCCCTTGGGTTGAGCTTCATCCTAAATAGGCAGGAAGAACTTGAGGTTACTAAGGAAACACGGACTTCAGGACAGGTATGATTTTGAAAATCACTAATTTATTTTTTATTTTATTTATTTTTTTTTTTGAAATAGTGTCTCGCTTTGTAGTTCAGGCTGGCCCTGACCTCAGCCTCAAACTCACATCACAGCAATCCTCCTGCCTCTGCCTCCCGAGTGCTGGGATTACAGGTGTGAGCCACCACGCCCAGTACTGTGATATGTGGAATTGATTGCTGCTGAGCATGAGTGTCCACGCCCACTATTGTATGTGGTTACTGTCGGATCAAACCCGGATCCTTGCACTTGCAAGACAGGCGCTGGAACCACTGAGTTAAATCCCCGGCCCGAAAATCACTATTTTAATAGCTTTTAGTCTCCAAGTTGGAGCATAAGTTCTAGACCACAGAGAAGGAGAGGCGCAGCAATGGCCGGGTCTGGGTCCGAAGGAAGACAGCAAGGGAGCCTGGAGCCCCGCTCAGAGAGCAGAGGGACAGTCTGGTCCAGTTTGCGGACTTCGCGCGCCCCCTGCTGGTAAGAAGGCTCCGTGCAGGGACTCGCGGTCTGGGGCCTTGGAAGGAGCAGTTGGGGTCCGGTTCTGAGCACCAGCCTTCTCAGAGACCATGCGTCCAGCCAGGTGCAGGAGCCATGAGCGAGACTGAAATTGAGAGGAGGCAAAGGGCTAGAACCGTGTGCTGTCCTCTGGTCCCAGGATGGGACTTTACTGTGTTCTACTCTTCCCAACCCTCTGGATCCAGGCCCTGAGTCGGACCTGGGCGGAGTCAGCGTTCTCCTGAAGAATGGAAGGCTCACCGTCAGCCACCACAGGAGACAGAGCGAAGCAGACGCCTGGCTCCTCTTCTGTGGGAAGCCCAATTTATACATAATTGAAAGAGCAGATAAAAGATAGATAATAGGAAAGTACAGAGAGCTTTTGCAAATAAGGAGGAGACCAAGAGGAAGAAGGAGAAAGGAGAGGGGAAGTTAGAAGAATTGAGATACGTTATGTGTGTACCAACACTCCATGACGAATGTCTCAAATAAATAAATAAATTTGGGCACACAACTCTTAAAGAAAATCATGATGTAAAGTGGAGAGCTGGAAGTGCTTCTCAGTTTGTGAGGACCTGGGCTCAGTCCCAGCACCCCCCGAAACTGAAGACACTCAGACCTGAATATAGCAGCAGGAGCCCTGCGCGGTACACCTTTCAGGGGAAGTGCTGGGCAGAGCTCAGTGGAAGAACACTTTCCTATATCCTCAGGCCCGGGTCCATCCCACAGCGGCAAGAACAGAGCAACGATGACTTGTGGGAAGAGCTAGGACAGTAAGTAATGGCAAATCCTTACCATACATGAGACATGGGTTCAAGCCCCAGATCCAGAACAAGTTGAAGGAAACATTTATAAACTTCTGCACGTATTTACAGAAGATAAACTGATGATGAGCTAAACATCTGCCTCAGGAAGTTGGGGGAGGGGATAAAACCCAACGAAAATGACAGAGCCAAATAAATATTAGGAACAGTGTGTGTGGCTGTGGTGTGTGTGTGTGTGTGTGTGTGTGTGTGCGCGCGCGCGCACATGTGTTTGCATGTGTCGAACCCAGGGCCTTACATACTTTACCACTGAGCTGCGCCAACATCCTGATATTTTGATTTTTCTTTTTGTACTGGTGTTTGAACTTAAAGCCTTCATCCTGAACTACATTCTCAGCCATTTTTATAAAAATTCAAATTAGAACCAGGGATTTAGCCCAGTGGTTCTAGAATATGCCTGGCCAGTGCAAGGTCCCAAGTTTGATCCTCAGTACCACATACCACAGTTGCAGGCATGGTGGCTCAGACCTGTAATTCCAGCACTCGGGAGGCAGAGGCAGGAGGATTGCTGAGAGTTCAAGGCTTGCCTGGGCTGCATAGTGAGTTCAGAGCCTGCCTGGGCTACAAAGCAAGGCCCTGTCTCAAAAAAAAAAAAAAATATTTTTCAAAGTAGGCTGGGCTTCTCCTTGCTCAGCCTCCTGGGCCACTGGACTATGGGCATACGTCACCACTCCCAGCAGGAATTTTTAAATGCATTTACCTACAGATACTGCAGCAGTTTAAAAATGTAATATTATTGCAAACAACTTTATGCTAATAAATTTGAACTGGAGCCAGGTATGATGACAATACCTGTCATCCCACCTCCTGGAAGGCTGAGCTAGAAGGATAGTAGCAAGTTCAAGGCCAGCTTGGGTTACATAGTGAGTACAAGGCCAGCCTGAATTAATTACATAGTGAGACCTTGTCTCCAAAAATGATTTATTTTATAGTTTTTACAAGTATTCTTTATCTTAAAGAAGCAGGTACACGTGTTGTTCATTTAAAATCCATATTCCAGGCCAAAAAGTATAAACAGAATCAAAAGGAGCAGTGTTCTGTTGTGTGTATACCACTTTAATAGCTGCTAATGAAAATTAGGACTTCGCTGGGACCTTCTGACAAGGGTTTTTCTCAATCTTACACTGCTTTCTCTTCAGTGAAGGGGGCTTTGGAGTTAGTCATCACCCTCACCGCGTCTGTCATCTTGACTCTAAGCTGATCTCCCTCTTCTTTTGGTCCAGAACCTCAGACTTTAAACTTTAAATTAAGGAAAAGTCATTTTTCCACAGCTTAGTTCTCTAAAAACCTTCCACCTCTTATAGCAAGTCTTAGTCCAGGAGAGAAGCAACCACATGCTCGAATTTCAGGGCCAACTAGAAGTGGGCCTGAAAAACATAGTAGGCGGTCTTAACACAAGCCCAAAAACGCAGTCCTGAGAAAGGCGGCCTCTCTGTGTGCTCATGTGATGTTTAAAAAGGACAGGACAGTACGGAGGAGGCTGAGGTTTGATCACTGGGAATCAGCACAATGAAAATGATGACGAGTAACGGACACTAGAATCCAAAGTACCGATGTTGTAAAGAAGTGAGAGACAGCCTTCATTTCCAGTTTGAACACCACATTACAAAAGAGCTGTTTTAAAAATAAAAAAAAAAGTGGGGCCGGGGATTTAGCTCAGTGGTTCCAGCACCTGCCTTGCAAGCACAAGGGCCCGGGTTCGATTCCCTGGTAACCACATAACAAGACTGGGCATGGAGATTCACCCCAGCAGCAACCAGTACCACATACCACAGTGCCGGGCGTTATGCCTGTAATTCCAGCACTCAGGAGGCAGAGGCAGGAGGATTGTTGTGATGTAAATTGGAGGCTGAGCTCAGGGCCAGCCTGAACCACAAAGGGAGACCCTGTCTTAAAAAAAAAAAAAAAAAAAATTGAGGGAAAAGAAAAAAAGATCTACACTGTTGAAAGACCCCCTTTTTATTCCTGATAAACTTCTATCACATCTTCTTCCTCCATCCCCAGCTCTGGGATGGATTCATTGGAACGCTCTGTCTCTGACAGCATGAGTCTTGAGGTTTTTGAGATGTTGTCATTTTCACTTTGGTGTAAATCTCACTGCTGTCCTGTCCAGTGACTGAGTTTAATGTACTCTCCTTCCTTCTTATCCACCCACTCCTCCAAGGAAGGTTTTGCCTCCTGATCAGACTAGGTGCCCCACACAGCAGCAGCCTCGGAGCGGCAGAACCGCCCTCGCTTTGAGCACGTTTACAATCTTGTCCCCACCACACAACACCAAGGCGGCCCCAAAATAATTTTTTAAACTGGATCACTTCCTATAAATATTTTAATAGAAGGAAAAAAATACCTGAGAAGACTAATAAATTAAATTACTAACAATCTACTTATAACCAAAAGATGGTCTTCTATGCATGAGAAACTTATAGATGACTAAATTCTATACCAACCTGCAATCCTGAGGAGTGTAGAGTTTTATCTCAAGGTGATTTGAAATTTTATCTGTTTTGTGACACTGAAAGTTGAACCAGGGCCTCTCACATGCTCAGCAAGGGCTCCCTCCCCCAGGGAGCCACCTCCCAACCGGCTCTGTGTCTTGGAGCAGGGGCTCCGCTGGTGCAGCATTGACCGGAGGGAGTGGTGAGGCGGCTATAACAGGCAGGGACTGTGTATGTGGAGGGAGATGGCGGATTCTGTGGGTGTGTCGCTCCGGGGTGAGCTGGCAGCAGAAGGTGTTGGCCACACAGACGGGAGGCTGGTAAGGGGGAGCAGTCTAGTTTCAGTGGCGCTGGGAAACTGAGGACAGCCAGGTCTAGACGGGATGGTTTAGCAATCTCCTAGATATGTGGTTTAGCAATCTCCTAGAACCTGTGTTCTCCAGTGTCCCAGGCGTAACTAACCATGAACACATGAAATCTCCAGGTCAGTTTCTCAGCTGTAAAATACTAATGTCAAGTACTAATGTTAAAGCTGTGTGGTAGTGCACACTTGTAGTCCCAGTACTCAGGAGGCAGAGGCAGGAGGATTTTCAGAAGTTTAAGGCTAACCTGGGCTGTGTAGCAAGACTCTGTCTCATAAAACAATAACAACAAAAAGTAACATCAATTCCTTCACCTATTTCCCACGGGAGGCTGAGAGCAGAAGTCACCAAAGTGTAAGTGATTTAAATTACAATGTAAACAACACTCTGCACGTCTACTCTTGGACGCCCAAGAGATGGACCGAGTGTGGCACAAATGGCTGTGCTGCCTTTCTCCAGCATCCAGCCTCAGGCCCTCGGGGGTGTGAGGCTCCTCTTCTCTGGAAGAAGTTAAAATGTCGGGTCGATACAAGGCCCAGGATGACGTCTCCGTGTCGTGTGCACTTCGCTCCTTCCTTGCCCAGTCAGCCTAATTTTGTCAGTAAAAGTGCTGAGGGAGTTTGGAGCCTGGAGTTTTGGAAGAGGAAGCCCTGGTGGGCGGCCACCCTGGAGGCAGCGGGGACCCCGAGGAGCCAGGGCAGAAGAGCGAGGGATGTCAAATGGGGTGAGCCCACGGCCTCCGCAGCTCTTCCTGAAGCCGAGAGGGGATTCTGTCCCCGGCTTGCTCTGGCAGCTGTGGGTAAGACGTCGGAGGTGAGAAGAGCCTGCCTCTGACCTCCGCTGATTCCCTCCCTTTCCCCAGCCCGGAGCCCCTGTGAGGCCTCGGCCCTGGGCCCAGGCCAGGAGGTGGGTCAGGGCCTCCATCTTGGTTCAGCAAGTCGCACAGCTGCAGGCAGGGACGGTCTCATCCATGGAGGATCCAGGCCTAATCAGGGCCAAGCGGGGAACTCCTGGGGCTGGCCCGCTCCCGCCCCAGTCCCAGGCTCAGGCCAGTGTGAGACCCGCCTCACCCACCGTCACACCCATGTCCTGTTGCCCTCTTCACACCCACGTCCCCCAGCAGGCCGAGCCCACAGGGGCGCTGTCCTGTCCCGTGCAGCCCTGTGCAGGGCCCGGCTTGTGCAGATAGAGCTGCCCCATTACGGCCCCACTCACAGAGCAGGTGGGGTTCGCTGAGCCATGAAGGAGTGAGATCCCCACCGACATGGGATGGAGCGTGGGGCTGGGCTGCGTTTCAGGAGAGCCGGGGGAAATGCGCACCATGGGACTTGAATTCTGAGTAATCCAGAGGAGGGAGGCGGAGAGGCTGGGCTCACTGATAGAGCAGTGGCTTCAGGTCCAGGACGCTGAGATTCAGCGGAAGAGTCACTTTCCTGGAGAGTTTTGGGTATATTACAATCCCAGATTATCAGGAAAGAAGTTCCCCATTTTCCCCTTAGGTCAAAATCATAACCTTCGGGGGCCAGGGATTTAGCTCAGTGGTTCCAGCGCCTGTCTTGCAAGCACAAGGTCCCTAGTTCAATCCCAGTAACTACATACAATCCTGGGCATGGAGACTAACACCCAGCAGCAATCAGTACCACATACCACAGTGTCGGGCAGGCGTGGTGGCTCACACCTGTAATCCCAGCACTTGAGAGGCAGAGGCAGGAGGATTGCTGTGAGTTCAAGGCTCACTTGGGCTACATAGTGAGCTCAGGGCCAGCCTGAACTACAAAGTGAGACCTTGTCTCAAAAAAAAAAAAAAAAATGGTAACCTTTTGTTATCCAGGACCATCATGAGAAAGTATCATTTAAAATCATCCCTGGAATACCAGTTTCATATTTGAACAAGATCTACAGACCAAGGACTAGAATGGACTGAGCACAACTGTGGTCTCCTCTTGGTCTTTGCACTAAGAAGGTGCCACAGAAAATAAAATTAGCTTTCGAAACTAAGACAACTAATTTGACCTGAGGTCAGTAAGGCCTGAGCTGGCATGATGGTACATGCTTACAGTCCAGCACTGAGGAGGCTGAGGCAGGACAATCGCTGCAAGTTTAAGGCCAGCCTGGGCTACACAGTGAGTTCAAGGCCAGTCTGAACTATATATTGAGATTTTCCCTCAAAAAAAAAAAAAAAAGAAGAGAGGTAGGAGTGATAACACAGAGGCTGGCTAGACTAGCCTTCAGCTCATAATCCCTTCTAAACAACCAACCCTGCTGGGCAGACACAGCTCAGCAGGGAGTCCAGCAGCAGCAGAGGAGAATGTGAGAGAAAAGCGGCACAAAATGCTCCCACCACTCAGCCTCCTTCCGGCTCTGTACTGATTCTTACCACTCCTTGCCAGCTAAGCCAGAGAACTGGCTACAAATTCAAAACTGAAATAAGACTGTGCCACTTTATATGCACTGCAGGAGAAGGGGTGGGCTCACCAGCCCATAGTTGGGCAATCACGAGCCAGTTTTGTAAACAGTGAAATTACAGACTGTTTCCCACTTGAGTTCCCTCTTCAGACTGAAGAGTCGGCAGAAGGGCCTGGTGACACTCAGGAAATGGAAGAGACCTCACAGTACTTAGCTGGAGACGGGAAGATCAACAACACAGTCCTAGTCTTCCAATTTATTTGACAGAGAATATTTAAAAGCAACCCTAGTTTTTACACATTAACACACTGGAGATCTGTTGAAATTGCAGAGACTTTAACTTCAGTAAATCCTTGACTACTGAACTCCATTTTTTCACGAGGGCTGATTGTAATTCAAGTTGGTCAGTTGAAGGCTCATGCTCCTCTACACAGCCTTCCAAGTCTCTCCTCCATACACAGGCAGGTCTGTGTCCTTAGAGAGACACTGGTTCAGGATTTCTCAGTGAGTCCCACACAGGAATGTTGTAATGGTCTTTCCAGAGCTCTTTAAGAGTTAAAATCTGTATCGGAGACCATCTGGAAGCACAAGCAGCTGGCATTCAAGTCTCAACTCAAGACTTTGGTCTTAACTTAAAACTAAAATTCCAGTAATAATCTCAGTGGTTCCTATGTCAGGCTAGTTGTAACTCGGGGTTCACCGTTTCTCTAAGTACAGAGCTGTCCTTTTAAGAGTCATGGCAAGAGCTGGCTGGGGAAGCAGGCATGATATGTAACTCCAGGACTCAGACACAGGTGCACAACTATTTCCAAAGCCCTCTCACAGGTTTTTGATAGGACGGCCCAGTCAGCTGAGGTGAGGGATCACAGCACCAGCTCTCAGGACCCGGATGTTCCCTTGAGATTTAGACAGCATGAAAGAACACTGACAGCATGAAGACTTTGCTATCATAACTGTGTGACAGACAGCTCAATATTGTGTGTACTTTGCTCTCACCCTCTATTTACTCAGCCCCAGGCCCCTCTCCAGGGGGCCCTCTCTCTCTCCTGCTCTTCACTTTTACTTTTGCAAATAAATTTTACCACTGTTATTTGCTCATTTTATCCAGTTCCTTGGTCCAGATGAGAACCTAGACCTAACTTCAGAAGGAGAGGTGACCAGCCTGAACCCGGGACTATTCGGTTGACAAGCCACTCTTTAGAAACAAACTGTCCAATAATAGTTCGTGGAATGTTTGTGAGGTGTTTTGTTTTGTTTTGTGAAACGAGGTCTTACCAAGTCCAGATTGGCATCAGACTTGTGAGCCTCCTGCCTCCACCTCCCTAGTTCTGAGATGACAGATGCACGCCAGCGTGCCCAGCTCGTGGGTGTGAAATAAATCACAAGGAATGTGCAGCTGGGGAGGCCCCGACCTTGCTTCCCACTGCGCTGTGGACAGCAGGCCTCTGGAGAGGACTTGCTAATGCCCTCATCCCGCTGTCGGCCAGCTGTAGTGTGCTCGCCCTCCTGAAAATCCACAAGTATCTGCGCGGCCAAGGCCAGCACCTCCTTCATGTCCCAGTTCTCACTTCCTCAGTCTACTCATCGTTTCCTCTCTTACATGTATCATCAAACATTTTTATTAAATTGAATAATCCCAATCATAAAATGCAATAATATCCCATTTTAAAATGCACTCTAGGGCCGGGGATTAGCTCAGTGGTTCTGGCGCCTGCCTTGCCAAATGCAAGGGCCGGGTTTGATTCCTGACAACCATATACAACAATGCCTGGGTGTGGAGACTCACACCGACCAGCAATCAGTACCAGTATCACAGTGCCGAGCGTGGTGACTCACGCCTGTAATCCCAGCATTTGGGAGGCAGAGGCACGAGGATTGCTCTGAGTTCCAGGCTGAGCTCAGGGCCAGCCGGAACTACAAAAGTGAGAACCTGTCTCAGAAAAAGAAAAAACACTCCAGAAGTTGAGCATGTAGCTCAGTGGCACAACATGCCACCCTGGCAAGTGCAAGGTCCTGAGTTTGAACCCCAGTACAAAAAAAAAAAAAAAAACTGAGTGGAAAGCACTCCGTGGGAACTCACATTTCTCCCCCCTAACAATCCACTTCTTCCTCCCTTTACCCTTTCAATCTGTTCCTGCTGGGCTGACCTATACCATCCACCAAAAGCAACTGTATCCGGTCACCACTGTTTTCCACATTGCCAAATCCATCGGTCACTTCTCAGTTCTTATATGCTTGGCCTCTTCAAAGGATGCGACAGTGACTACTGTCCTCCTTGAATCATCTGCTTCACCTGGCTTCTGAACTAACACATTTTCTTGCCCCACAAACCGTTTCTTCCTTCTACTCTTCTGAAGCCTCCTCTTCCAGACCTCTGAGTGCTGATGAGGTGCAGGGCTCAATCACCAAATTCTACCCTTCTCTATCTTTACTCAATTCCTAGGAATGTTGAGTCTTATAGCCCTAAATATCATTTATAACTACCAAGAATTTCCAAAAGAAAAAAAATGGGGGCGGGGGGCTGGGGTCTTAGCTCAGTGGTTCCAGCGCCTGTCTTGCAGTGCAAGGACCCCAGTTCCATCCCAGGTAACCACATACAATACTGGACGTGGAGACTCACACCCAGCAGCAATCAGTACCACATACCACAGCGTCGGGCGGGCGTGGAGGCTAACGCCTGTAATCCCAGCACTCTGGAGGCAGAGGCAGGAGGATTGCTGTCGTGTGAGTTTGAGGCTGAGCTCAGGGCCAGCCTGAACTACAAAGCGAGACCCTATCTCAAAAAAACCTAAAAAAAAATTTTTTTAAAAATTTCCATTGTAGAAATCAGGCACAGGGCCTGCCGCATTTTAGGCAAGCACTTTAACACTGAGCTATATCCAGCCCTCGGTGGTCGGCTGTTTGGTTGTGGTGCTGGAGTTCAAACCCAGGCTTTTCTCCTGCTAGGCCTGTGCTTTCCTACTTAGCTATCTCCCCAACCTCCACCCTCTTCCCTAAACCCTACAGATACACAACTTCCTGGCCTACATCTCCACTGAATTCTGAAAGGCATCACATTCTTAACACACTCAAAAACCAACACTGATTATTCCTCCTTAACAAGCTGCTCTTTTCCTCCACTTCCCTGTGTCCCCATTTTTAGTACACGGAAATAGCATTCTTTCAGTTACTCAGGCCAAAATTTTAGAAGTGTGCTCAAGTCTTCTCTCTCTCACGTCCCACACTCACTGCATCACAGAAGTGTTTTGGGTCCTCAGAACCCCTTCTGAATTTGACTATTTCTCACAACCTCCAACCATCATCCTTACCCAATTTACCATTAATTTTTCCCTGGACTATAACAGTAGTTCCTGTCATCTGAATTATTGTTGTAGCCTCTTGCACAATAAGTCATGCAAAACAAGACCTTAGAGATGACCAATGGGCTTGATGATGTGCAGGTCACTGGTCACCTTGACATGACAGCTTTGTTTGCACTGGAGCCTCGAAAGAACTGGATCCTGACAGACCTGGATTCACTCTGTAGTGGACTCTTTGGTGTGTCTATAATTATTCTCCTCGACCACGCAGGAACAAAAATTCCCACTTCTGAACTTTTGCATTTGTCATTTCTTCTGACCCGACCACCCTTCCTCAATTTCTGCTCATCTTCCCTAGATTTAGGAACCCACTATAATGAGCTTCCAGATTTCTTTTATGAAGCTATTATCTTCTCCATCCCTTATCCCTGTATTTTTTTCATTTTTCCATTGATAGTACTTATCACTATGTGTTTACTGGATAACTCTCCAGCTTCTCCGCACTGTAGAATATAAGCTCCATGAGAGCAGGGACTTTGTTTTGTTCTCCACTGTAACCCCATCATATAAGGGTGCCTGCAACAAAACGGATACTGAGTAAACATCTGTTTAATCCATAAATAAACGAGTTTCAAATCAAACGCAAAGAGTTATCAAAGCTTGCTTTCCAGGGCTACCTAGCACGCACCGGTAACACCCACGGCCCCTCTCTTAGAAGACATACGGCAGCACTTCCGCCCTCGCCCAATTCTCACTCAAAGCTCGGGGAAGGAGGGGCGGAGGGTCTGTGTCATCAGCGTGCGCCGGCCTGCCCCGCGACGCGCCCGCGGCTGGCGCAGCCCTTCGCTCCCCCGGCCTCCCCCTCCCTGGTTCCGCGATCTGGTTCCGCCATGGAATCCAACAAGGATGAAGCCGAGCGCTGTATCAGCATCGCCCTTAAGGCCATCCAAAGTAACCAGCCAGACCGAGCGCTCCGCTTCTTGGAGAAGGCACAGCGGCTGTACCCGACCCCGCGAGTTCGCAGTGAGTGTGAGGCGCCGGAGAGACACAGGGGGACATTAGAACTGATAGGGGGAATACGAGAACGGACCGACGGGAGCTGTTGGCGGAGGGGGAGGGGTGGCGAGGCGCGGCTACGCCTGCGCACTGAGGCGCGCGGTGGCTGCTGGAAGTTGTAGTCTTTCGGCCCCGTGCATGTGTGGGACACAGGACAGCTGAAGACAGAGGCGGCCGAGACTTCACCCTTTGGGGTGTTTAAGGAAAGCTTTGGGGTGTGAAGTTTTCTAGAAGGAGATGCGCTGAAAGACCTGGCTAAAGGAACTTCCCTGGAAGCTACCTCGAACTACTTTTCCCAAGGGGCCATTCGGTGGCCCAGGGCCAGTTGCCGGCCTGGGAAACATTATAGTTCAGGGAAATAAACATAACTCTGCTGAGCGAGGAAATGGGTTGTAAAAAGGAAAGACCCTACCTTCGGCGCCGTAGCCGCAATCCCTCACCGATCTCCTGTCCAAGACCACAGACCACCCTAGTTAATACTCAGTACCCTTCGCCACCTCGGGTCCTGAGACCGCGCTCCTCATCCCCTCCTGTAGCCGCTTCACCTGCCAGTGAGACCTGAGTCTGATGGCTTGTGAAAGATGCCAGTCCCGGCCCCTCTAACCTCACCAAGCCATCAGTGTCCCACCACCAGGCCCCTGAGGAGCCGGGATTGAATTCTCGTGAAGCAGGGATGAAATAATGAAATTTTCTCCACTACTCACTCCTTTGCTTTATCCAAGAGTCCCCTGTTTTGTATTTCTTGACCCTAAATTTTCAAAAAAGTTTTCCTTATTCCAAGCTGGAAAAGAAAAAAAGATGGTGTTTGTGCTTGTAATTCCCATTTACTAATCTGTCTGGCATATAACAGGCTCTTGGAAGACCTGCTCACATCCTGACTACTCTGTGACCTTTCCCAGCTTGGCTTTCTCATCTGGAAGATCAGAGTGTTGGCACGGGTGGTGTGAATAACAGTAATGCCCGTAAGGCTCTTGAAGGTAGAACGCTCTTTCACATGCATTTTGTTACTTGAGCCTGCCCTATCAGGGAGACAAAGATCATTATCCTTCTATAGATGAAGAAACATCTCTGAGGTAAGGGACCTGCCCAGGATTACACAGCTAAAAATTGAAAAGCTCTGCGACTATAAATATTCAAAAAATGAAAGGAAATGAAAGAGTAGCAGTCAGCTTCCTCATCTTCTCTGCCCAGTTATGTATTAGAGAAAGATACTGGCAGGAGAAGTAACCTGGAGCGCCTGAACTTTCCTCCCTCCTGAGTCTCAAGTTGAACTTTGGCCCATTGGCCACCTCCTGCAGAGGGTGTCAGTTTGTATTTGCCAGAAGTTCTGAGGTAACCTGGTGGAAGACTTGCTATAAAATAAGGCACTAAATGGAGGGCATTGGGTGGGAGTGGCCTCCAGCTGTCAGAGTCCATATGAATGGGGTCTCAGAGCAGGCAGCCAAGAAAAGAGGGTGACACTAGGCCCTGTGGTGTATGTCAGCAGGCCTCTGTGGCAGGATAGGAGCTTGGAATGGCATCCTTTCTGGGGTTCAGGCACTAGAACTTGCTCAGGGACAAGAGTGACCTGCTCCATACTTGTCATATACATGTTCTTTTGGAAACAGTATTCGGCGCATGCTCTTCATCTTGTACCACCTGGATCCCGGCACTGAGCTGCCAGGAACCTGGGTTTGTGTAGACCTCACACAGGAAAATCTTGTTTAAGCGGTGTTACATTGTCGTTTCCTTTGGGTGCTTTGGACTTGACAAGCTCATTCCACATTCATTCCGTGCACCCAGTTTTTGTTGGGAACCTTTTCATTTTGTTGTGTTGGTGAAGTCCCGTGCTTGGTGCTAAGTGGCACAGCGGGAGTGGCAAAATGTGACCACATGCCTCAGAGAGCTTATGTTTAATGAAGGAGAAGGACTTACAGGAAACCGTATTGCAAGATAGAAGATAATAACTGTAACTTAACCAAAAGTAGACACAGTGTTAGATACTAGGAACTTTAGGGTGGCCATGAAAAATTCTGTCCCTGCCATCTGTGGGTTCACAGTGCATTGGGGGGATAAGAAGTTGGGGGCCTGGCCAAGGAGGGTGTGGCGAGCAATTTCCTGAATGTTAAATTATAAGCAGTGTAGCCAGTGCTATAGCCAGGGCTTACAAATGTTACCTCGCTGGGCGTGGTGGCTCACACCTGTAACCCCAGCGGTAGGTCCTTGGAAGGCTAAGACTGGATGATTGCTGTGAGTTCAAGGGCAGCCTGGGCTATGTAGCAAGACCTTGTCTCAGAAACAAACATTCAGGGGCTGGGGATTTAGCTCAGTGGTTCCTAAGCCTGCTTCACAAGCACAGTGTCCTGAATTGGATCTGGGGGAAAAAAATTAATGTAATCTCACTGAGGGAAAAGGCTTTAGGGAGTACACATTTGGACTGCACTTTGGAGGAAGTCAAGACTCAAGAAAGGCATACTGGGAAAAGATGTAGAAGCCAAAAGCTATAAGAGATTTGGAGGAGAGAATTAGATGTAGCAAGATTACGAGGCAGTGCAACTGAAAAGTTGTACTTAGAAAGGATCCAGCTTGGACAGTAAAGTGAGGGCGGATTATGGAACTCCTTTTCCACCAGGCCAAGAGAGTTTCACTTAGCCTGTAGTTAGTGAGAAACCCACTGAAGTTTGTGATAGTTTGTGATGACAGGAATGAGGTAAGGAACTGTTCTCTTTTGAGAAGGGTAAGTGAAAGAGAAAAGAGAGACTCCAGGCAGAAAACAGCTGGGAGGCAGCGGCCATAAGTGGATTAGAAATTCTGAGTGAAGGCAGTGTGGACTAAGCAAGGCTGGCCCCTGACTTTGTGAGACAGAAGGCTGCTGGGAGAACTAGCTGGAATGCTGGGAAAGGAGTTGCACCTGTGTGAGCAGGAAGAGCCCCAAGGTGAAGAGTGGGAGGTGGGGTTACCCAGTGTGCTGTCAGTGTGGGGCTCAGGTGAATGTGGTATTGATTTGCTGGGGCTCACCGGAGTGCGCATGCCCAAGGTCACCGTGGGACGGGGTGGAACATGGAGAAACAGTTGGGCTCAATGAGGGGCTGTGTCTGCCCTGAACCAGTGGACAGAGCCCTAGGAAGCGACAGAATGAGGAAGAGGCAGTTGTCCCAGGAGAGAGCAGCCGCCGTAGCCATGGGGAGGATTGTCAGGGAGGCGGCGAGCAGTGTGGTTGGTACTGCGGAGGCCACGTGGGAAAAGGACAAGTCAGGACGTAGGGAATGATGGAGACCTGGGGGAAGGCCCTGGAGAAGGGGAAGAATGGATGGGAAAGGGGCTCAGAGCAACTTGAAGGACCGGGGACCTCGGGTTGTTGGCCGCAGTGAAGAGGATTCGAGGGTGTTTGAAGGCCCTGCCTTGGGTGGGGCGGGAGGCGTAGCTGTTTGCACTGTGAAGCAGGAGGGGGGCCCTAAACTGGGAAGTCACAGAGCAGAGGAGAGGCGATGGAACCACTTTATTTTTTCTTTCTTTTTTTCCCCCTTTCACTCCATCCCCCCTACCCCACACTGCCACCAGCACTGAGGATAGAACTCAGCCTTTGCTCTGGGCTGTGTCCTCAGTTTTTGTTTTGTTTTGTTTCTTTGAGACCACACTAAGTTGATCAGGCTGAGCCTGAACTTGCGATCCTCCTGCCTCAGCCTTCCCAAGTGCTGGGATTGAAGTTTTTGTCTGGCCTACTGGGTGGTCATTGGCTTTGCCTGAGGCTTAACAACAATGGTGGAAAATACCAGCTCTTCCTGGAGTCCTTGAGAACATCAGTGAGCCTCAGTTTCCCCAGCATACAAAGACAGGGCTGGCTTGAATGGTCTCTAAAGGGTCCTTGCAGCTCAGGCTGACTGAGGTTCTATGAAATGGCTGGCTAGGAGACAGGCCAAGTTAGGGGCCAGCCTACAGAGAGGGGAAGATTAGTTCCCAGAGGATTTGGGCATTCAGGGTCTAGGGGTGAGAAATACTCAGGGACTGGCAGGCCCTGGTGTAGCATTGTCCACCTCAGTCAGTCAGCCTTCGTGAGCCCACTGTACACTCACCCCTCCAGCCGCTTTATTTCATTGACTTGCTGTGTTCTCCAGACTGACCTTGAGCCTACTATGTAGCCCAAACTGGGTCTGAACTCATGAGGATCCTTGAGCCTCAGCCTCCTCAGAATCCCAGATGTGCGTCACCATATGGGGCTGCTAGTTCATTGTCTCTTATTGGCCCCTCAAAGAGGTGCTGTAAGGCGAAGGGCTGTATCTTCACTGGGGAATTAGACAGCTTGGTGGATACATACAGAACTGACTGACTCCCTTCCTGCTCTTTCCCCGCTTTGACCTCTTCTTTGCTTGACTCATTTCGACCACTGCAGGAACACAGTTCCTAAACCCAGCTAGTAACAAAAGTGATGGTAACAGGTCACTCTCAGGTTTGCTAGGAAGCCGCTGGGCACTGGGACTTGCTCGGGGACAAGAGTGACCTGCTCCGTGCTTGTCATACATAATCTGTTCTGGAAACAGTGTAAGCATCAGGCACATACTCTTCGTCTTGGCCTTCACTGCGCTGCCGCGGAACCTAGGTTCCATAGGCCCCACACAGGAAAATGTCTCGGTGCAGCCCAGTCTTTCAGCCCTCCAGAGTCATTTTTGCCTGGAGAAGCAAAGTTTACCCAGCCAAGATTCCCCTGCTAGCAAGGGGCAGAGCCGAGCGTGCGCCAGCCAGGCGGTCTCCTCTATGCGGTGTGAGGAGGGCAGCCCTGGTGGCTCTGGCCGTGGAAATCCTTTCTCCTCCGCCTCAGCTGCTATGTCTCCCGCCACAGCTCTCTTCCTCCAGTTTCCCGTTTTAAAGGCCTGCGGCTCTACTGGGCCAGGGCAGAGCCAGGGTTAATGTTAAACTGTTCTGTCTCCTCATTAAACTGTTCTGTCTCCTGTCAGTGACATTGTCTGTCAGCTGCCATGTCCTGATGAGTCAGGGTGAGGCAGTCACACCCCATGGGCCTGGTAAGGGTGAGCCAGGCCACTAGAGTGACCTATTTCCAGCAACCAAAAATCTGTAGTCTCCAGCTCCAGTAGGAGCCTTTCGTGTGACCCAGAGTTCAGCCTTTTCCCTCTACTTCTCTTTCTGCAGTGCAGGGAAATTAAGAGTGGCTCCAGGGCTCCCAATCTCCCAGAACCTTCCCTGAGATGGCCTAGAGAAAGCCCACCCCCTCTCCTGGTCAATGTTCCTCCATATCTGTGGCAGTCAGCTAACTAGTTATGTTGCCAGGAAATGTCAGGCTCAGCCTGGACTCCTGCAGCTTCCAGAGAATCCAAAATAAGCAACTTCTGCCCTGCTGTATCTGGACCTCCATTTTGATATAGGAGGAGTAGGTGTAACTCCCAAACCTACTAGATTCTGAAGAGCAACAGAGATTAAGAAAAGGAAATTTGTATTGAGACTGCTCCTGAGAGACAGGAGGAGACATGGAAAGTGGGTGGCCACAGATGCCACTTGCAGGGAAGTTGTATAGAGCAAAGTCAAGGGATGAATACAAGGTGGGACAAAACTACGGTAAACCAGGCCAGGGAGTTAGCTCAGTGGTTCGGCACCTTCCATGTAAGCCCAAGTGCCCAGTTCAATCTGTAACCACATGCAACACAGCTGAGTGTGGTGGCACACGCCCACCAGCAATCAGTAGCACATTTCACAGTGAAGGTTTGGCGGCTCACGCCTGTAATCCCAGCACTCAGGAAGCAGAGGCAGGAGGATTGCTGTGATGTGAATTTGAGGCTGAGCTCAGGGCCAGCCTGAACTACAAAGTGAGACCATCTCAAAAAACTACAATAAACCAATGGATTATAAGTATAGTCACTTAGGTAATATTTATTGATAACAGGGGGAAGCAGGTCACCAGCATCATGGATGACATCCATAACCTGGATAGATAATCTATGGTTTTAGCTTTGTCTTAATAGTAGCTTTAGTGGGTGGGTAAAGATGGCCCACTTTTAATGAGATCGAGGTTTATTAATGGATCTCAGAAGGGTGCTGCTCAAGTTTCTGTTATCCCTCAGAAATATGTAGGCATTTCACCTTTATCTTGAAGCCTGGCACTCAATGGAGACACCTCTATCCCTGTCTGACTGCCTACAAGATTTCTGCCTAATTTAACTGTCTACACCAATTTTACCATCTGTTGCTTTCTTCTGCTGTCCGCTTGGGCCTGGCAGGTGACAGCCTGAAGTGTCATGATGCAGAATCTGCACCGCTTCCTAAGCCTTGGCACTGCCCGCTAGCCAGCGTCCCCTCCTCCCAGCCCAGAATCCACCTCTCCCGGTAGCCTGCTCCCAGGGCCAGTTCACCAGTCTAGGTCAGTGCAGGTGAACTTTTCAGGGCAACACACAGCCCACTTGGCACACATGCCATAGGTTCACCACCGCTGGTCTAGGCTGTGACGTTAGTGGCTACTCCTTTGGAAGGTGCTTCTGTGCCAGTCTCTGTGCCACATATCACACACATTATCTTAGTTCAACCTCATCTGCCCTGTGAGGAAACAGGTTCAGATAGCTTCTAGGTGAGCAGAATTGGAGTCAGGGTCATAGATTGCTGCTGAGTCTTCCTGCATTCCACCCAGCACTGGGCATGAATCCAGGGCCTTCACTCTGAGCTACATCCTTAGTCCTCTTTCATATTTTATTGTGAGACAGGATTTCATTGAGTTGCCCAGACTGGGCTTACCCTTTGTTTTTTTTATTGAGACAAAGTCTTGCTTTGTAGTTCAAAGTGGCCCTGAACTCACTATGTAACCTAGGGTAGCCTTGAACTCACACAGTATTCCTGCCTCCCCCTCCCAAATGCTGGGATTACAGGTGTGAGCCACCACACCTAGCCTTGTGGTATATGGTTCCAGGGACTGAATTTAGGACCTCGCGCTTACCAGGCAGAGCCAGAACCACTGAGCTAAATCCTCAGCCCATGGGCTGACACTTCTGATCCTCCTGCCTCAGCCTCTTGAGTGCTGGGATTATAGGCGTGTATCCATGCTTAGCTAAATCAGCCTTGCTGAAGTTAGTATTTCTTCTGTATGCAGAATGACTTTGTTGGCCTGGAGTCTCCCATCAGACCCTTGGAATGCAGGGTAGCAGCAGAGCTAAGGGCTGAACATCCTGGAGTTGAGACCTGTGTGTTGGGGACAGAGGTGGGACCTACTCTCCACCCTCTGCAGTGACTGAAGGAGCTACAGCGGCGCTCCAGGCGGAGGTGCAGCCGGGCAGCCCACTCTTCCTGTGGAGCACAGACCCCCGCAGCCGCTGCACTTGAGTGTCCCAGCTGCAGACTTGGCAAGTTTGCCGCAATGAGCAGCAGTGGCTGTGGGCACAGGGTCCACATAAGCCCAGGGCTGTGTGCCAGTGCACCCTGCTCTGGGGCACTGGGTGAGGCCAGGTGTGTGTGGGGGAGAGTGCCTGGCACCCAGCACGGTGCCCCAGCTCAACAGCACATAAAGGAAGCTGGCCCTGGTCCAGCTGTGTGGCCATCCCGACCTCACGATTCCCAGGAGCCTGTGAAAGGCTCTGGGACTTACTGCCCAGGGCTCTGTGCCCGGCCTGATGGGGTTTTCTGAGCTTGCTGTGCCTGACATAAGTGGGCACAGGGGATTTACGCCTGGGGTATGAACCCCTGCTCACTGAGTCAGCAGGAACCAAGGACTCAGACTTGAGTAACTGAGACCCTCAGGGTGACAGCATGTCCCCATATGGCCCCAGACAGTGAAGCAGGACAGTGGACAAGGCCAGTGTTTGGAAGACACACCACTGTCAGCAGCAAGGACAGCAGGTGTTTTCCTGAGCCACACACTGTCCCCGGTCCCCAGGGCAAACTTGTTTCCCTCATTCCTCCTCACTGCTAAGTGAGGGCCTCCGGGAATTGCCCTTCCCGGCCAGAACCACTGAGGTGAGTAGTGAGGCCTGTGTGTGAGGGCCCTGCAGCTAAACGAGAGAAGATTCTCTTTCAGAACACACTTAGAAACTTAGCTGCAGCGAGTGGTGGTGGTGATGGTGGTACAGATGTGTGATCCCAGCGCTGCAAGGCCTGAGGCAGGAGTCAGCCTGGACTACACAGTGAGTTCAAGATGCGTCAAAAACACAACCAAACAAAATATCTGATGTGTTGGGTACCAACTCTCACTATGAACGTGATCATTGTGTACGGCAAACATGTACTGTACTAAAAACAATGTGAAAATTAACAAATAAAAATGACGCAGGGCTGGGAGTGTACTCAGTTGCAGAGTACTTGCCCAGCTTATAAGCACTACAAAAAACAAAATGGCAGTGAGGCTGGCGTGTGGCACTTGCCTAGAATCCCTTAGGAGGAGAATCATGAGTTTGAGGTCCGCCTAGACATAGTGAGACTTATCACAGAGCCAGGTGTGGCGGCACATCTAGGACCCAGCACTTGGGAGGCTGAGGCAGGTGGGGCCCTTCAAGTGCAAAGCTGCAGAGTGAGTTACAGAACTACGCAGTGAGACTCCGACCCCAGAAAGAGAAGCCCACAGCCCACTGATACAACTGTGTGCATAACAAAGGAAATGAGGGTGAATTGTATGGGGGTTTTTTTTATCACAATGTGGAAAAAACTATCATGTCTTGAATTAAAAGGAAATAATACTATTTAGTCTAAATTAGGAACATTAAACAGTTTATAACTCTGATGTACTATATTAATAAATAGTTACATTGAACAGCATAATCTTTTAAGCTGGAAAACATTAAAATTAACTAGATAATCAATTTAATTAGTCTTGTACCAATAACATTAATTTTAAAGCATTTTAAAGGCCTTTTCCAAGGATAAAAATAAAAACAACAGAGGATAATACAAGGGACTGAATAATTTAGATATTCCAGTGGTTCAGTGCTGAAAAGAAATATATACAGATTTGAATGAGTCCAGTAGAAAAAAGAGCAATATAAAAAACAACTATATGGGCCGGGGAGTTGGCTCAGTGGTTCCGGCGCCTGTCTTCCAGGCGCAAGGACCCGGGTTCGATCCCCGGTCACCACATACCACACTGGGTGTGGAGACTCACGCCCAGCAGCAACCAGTACCACATACCACAGTGCCGGGCGTGGTGGCTCATGCCTGTAATCCCAGCACTCGGGAGGCAGAGGCAGGAGGATTGCTGTGATGTGAGTTCGAGGCTGAGCTCAGGGCCAGCGTGAACCACAAAGCGAGACCCTGTCTCAAAAAATCTAAAAAAAACAACTATATTGAAAGAAGTAAAGTTAAATGAACTCTAAATCACATACTGCAGGATTTAATAAGAGAAATTATCAGAGTATCAAAATTGTGCTTACATTTATGAATATATATATATACGTATATATATATATATATATATATATACGTATATACGCAGAATATCTGGAAAATAAGGCAGTTAGTTCACACTCATCCATGAATTGTGTGTGTTCACTGTTAGTTCTGTTAATAAATTAATATTGTTAATGTGAGGGGAAAAGATCTGTAGCCTCCCTGCCCCAGGACTGTGGCTCCCTGACTCACTGGAGCGGAGCACCGGGTGAGGGGCCCAGCCTCCCCAGAGCCAGGCCCGAAGCCCTGCCACAGAGGAGCCCACAACAATCTCGCTTTCCACAGCTCTGATCGAGTCCCTCAACCAGAAACCACAGTCTGCTGGGGAGCAAGCCCATCCCACAGAGGCCACCCACACGACCCACAGGAAGGCAGCCGGGAGTGACGCCCCCTCAGCCAACGGTGAAGCTGGAGGAGGAGGAGGAGGAGAGACCACCAAAGGCTACACTGCGGAACAGGTGGCCGCCGTGAAAAGGTGGGGCCAGGCTGGAGCGCCCTGTTCCTGTGGCTGGAAGGGCCTGTGCAGGTTCTGGAGGCTGGAGAGGGAATCGGCTCATGTCCCGCAGGCCCCACTGTCTGGCCCCCACCAAGACAGTGAGGAGCAGAGGCTGAAACGCTAACGCCACTGTCATCCTCTGCCCTGGCCCGGCAGCCCCAGGCCTCCACACAGCTCTGCTGTCAGTGAAAGGCTGAGTCCCTCAGCCACACCCCCACCCCAACAAAGCCCTTTTCAGCTCAGCCTGCAGGGCAGTGGGGGCAGGAGGCTGAGTCAGGTCCTTCTCGGAGCAGCTTGCTACCAGGCAGAGGTGGTTGGGCTGGGGCTTCTCAGGACCAGGGTGTCCCTGCTAGCTAGTCTCCAGGACACTCCAAGGTCACACTGCTATCTGCTGGCTGGCTTCAGGACCAGGGGCATCAGCTTGCACATGCCCACGCGTGGTGGTAGTTTGCCATTAGGCCAGCCTTAACCAGGCCAGCTTGGCATTTGTAGGTGATAGGAACTTTGAAAAGGAATTTGGGGGCTGGGGATTTAGCTCAGTGGTTCCAGTGCCTGTCTTGCAAGCTCAAGGGCCCGAGTTCGATCCCCCAGCAACCACATACAATACTGGGCATGGAGACACCCAGCAGCAATCAGTACCACATACCACAGTGCCAGGCATGGTGGCTCATGCCTGTAATCCCAGCACTCGGGAAGCAGAGGCAGGAGGATTGCTTTGATGTGAGTTTGAGTCTGAGCTCAGGGTCAGCCTGAAATACAAAGTGAGACCCTGTCTCAAAAAAAAAAAAACGGCGGCTTGGAAGGCCCAAAGACCAAAGACCAGGGAGTCTTCAGGCACCCAAAAGTAGGAATTAGTGGAGTGAACTGAGCTCCCTCACAGCTCTGTGTGGGGTGAACACACGCCTGGCATTTCTAGCCTGCACGTTACCCGTGCAAGGCTCAGGGTGCCCGGAAAGAGCACCATGACGTGAACTCAGCACACTCCTGCCCTTCGGTGCTGACAGTGACGGTCCTGCCGAGCTCGCCTTCCAGGAGGGAGCTGTGAGCAGAGGGAAGGGCTCCCGGCCTGGCCAAAGGTAGCAGTCCTCATGTGTTCCCGGGGTTTGCTCCGGGCCCTGTCCACCCTCATCCCAGTCGGAGCTCACCATGGCGCCTCTGTCCCTGACCCAGAGCAGCATTTGGCCCTCCCGTGCTGGGGCCCACGACAGCACCCTCCTGTGCTCTTCTCCCCTCCCAGGGTCAAGCAGTGTAAGGATTACTATGAGATCCTGGGGGTGAGCAGAGGTGCTTCGGATGAGGATCTGAAGAAAGCCTACCGAAAACTAGCCCTCAAATTCCACCCGGACAAAAACCATGCACCTGGTGCCACAGAAGCCTTCAAAGGTGAGCGCCCTGCTGTCTCTTCTCCTTGGAATGTGAGGCCAGCTCAGGGAGCGGGGCCTGCAGGAGTGGTCTCAGGCTCAGGTCCCCAGGCTCAGGCGTTACTCCCTGGGTCATCGTGGCCACCTCCAGCCACTCCAGAGCTCACTCAGTGCCAGCTTAGCCCCTTCAGTCCTGGCACTCTAGCAGGGGTTGAGGCAAGAGACTTGTAGTCGGTCTTCAGTCGCACAGCGCCTGGGGCAGCAGCGGCCTCCTTCCGCGCTCACTATAAACTCTGTGCTAGCAGCTATACCAGCACCCCCAGCACACGTCTGCACCTCCAGGGCCACAGTGGGGATGTGGCAGTGTCTTGCCTTGTACCCGCTAGAAAGGGTGAAGCACTTCTGGCCAAATCAAGCTACCCTTAATGGTTCAGCTTTGCACTTAGACCTCTGCGTGGGTCGGTTCTGTGCCGGCCCGTGTTGCGGCTCCTCACTCCCCCTTGTTTCTTCCGAGGACAGTACAGTGCCGGGCCTGGCTGTGAAGCACTAGGACCAGGCAGCCCCAGGACCTGCTGCCACTCTAGAGGGAGGAGGAGAATGGTGCAGCACAGGGGCCAGTGGGGATGACGTTCCTCCTGCAGCCACTGCCCAACAGGACCCGTAGGCGGGAGGTGACCCTGGGGACTTGTCAGGCTGTGAGGGAGATACTCTGCCCAAAGAGGCGGCTTGTGGGCAAGCTGGAGATTAGACGACTCAGAGCTAGTAGGCTCAGGGACGCAGGGGTGGGGAGGCCACATCACAAATAGGAAACAGCAGGTAGGGCCTGGACCCCAGGGAGAAGGGGGCTCACTGCGGCCACAGCGCCAGTTAGAGTCTTGACCAGAACCCAAGGATTGGCCCTTCCCGCCAGTCCTTGCCGCCTTCCAGTCTACAAGCAAGAACTCATGTCACACCATGACTCTCAAGTTCTGTTACCACCAATAAGGGAGGCCCCATCCCCTTGGGCATCTCAAAGGCGGAAGGTGGAAAGGGCTTTGGTGGCTTCCATCATATCACCTAGAAAGCTTGAAGCAAGGCACACCAGAGTGTGATTCCTCAGAGACAGGAGCTTCCCAGGTGTCCCCCAGCCTCAGCGCAGCCCTGGAGGAAGTGGTATCAAGCACTGGCCTCTCGGGCCTGACCTTTCTGTCCCCTTTCCAGCCATTGGTACAGCATATGCGGTACTTAGCAACCCAGAGAAAAGGAAACAGTACGACCAGTTTGGTGACGACAAGGGCCAGGCTGCCCGGCATGGCCATGGGCATGGGGACTTCCACCGTGGCTTTGAGGCCGACATCTCCCCTGAAGACCTCTTCAACATGTTCTTTGGCGGTGGCTTTCCTTCTAGTAAGTCCCCCACCGTCCCACAGCCGCATCTCTGGGTAATGAGGGACTGGGTGCCAGGCTGTCCTTCCCAGCAGCCCCGCCCTGACTCAGTCTCTCTGACCCAGGTAACGTCCACGTCTACAGCAATGGCCGCATGCGCTACACCTACCAGCAAAGGCAGGACCGCCGGGACAACCAGGGTGACGTGAGTGAAGAAGGGGCTGGCAAGAGCAGGGGAGGGCGCCCAGCCCACCCCAGTGTGCAGGGCCTGGAGGAGGCAGCAGCATCCCACACTCCCTTCTGGGACCCACAGTGCCCGTAACTCTCCACCGAGAGCCATCTTGGCTCCCACTTGCCATTCTGCTGCGGGACACCAGAGGGAGCCACACTCCACATTGCTGCCGCAGATCTGCGGCCTGTGCTGTGAACTAAGGCAGGACTTTTCCACCTACAGTTTCTCAGGGGCCTGTCATTTGTGCAGTCCATCTGGTGATAAGGCCAAAGTGACATTTTCCAACATAGGTGCTTTTTTAGCACTCTTAAAAAATGTATACGAGGAGCTTGGCAAGGTGGCACGCCTCTAACCCCAGCACTGGGAAGGTTGAGGCAGGAGATTACCAGGAGTTCAAGGCCAGCCTGAACTACAGAGTACGCGCCCAGTCTCAAAAAAGAAAAGGACTGGAAAATGTATACAGAAGCTATAAGCTGTCCTTCTGATGCTTTTCTTTTTGCCTTGTGGTACTGTGGCTCAATTCTGGGGAGCTCCTACCATGGAGCTGCTATAGCCCAGCCTGCTTTGGGGGAGGGTAAAGGGAGTCTGGCTAAGTTGCCCAGGTGGACCTCGAACTTGGAAGCCCACCTCCCCATCCTCGCTAAGTGCTGGGACCCCGGGCTCCACGGCCATAACCAGCTCAGACACATTTTTTAAGCCACAGATCAACAGCCACCCAGCTTTTGACAATAAAGTATTACAAAACATTTAAAATGCTGGTGGAAAATAATCTTTGTGCTTTGACAGTATTTATTTCTTAAAAACCTTTGTATTTAACATACAGAAGAGTTTTTAGAACCACGAATTATCACAGTAAATTTATTAATTTTTATTTCTAGTTTGGTTTTTTATTTTGTTTTTCTGGGGCTAAGGATTGAACCTAGGTCCCGAGCTAAGTTTGCAGGGGTATAAGCTACACCCTAGCCCCATTTCTAGTTTTTTAATTGGCAATGTATTGATGTGATTTGAAACTCAGAAATTGATGCCCAGCAAAATCAGCCCTGCGTTGGAGGCAGCTACTTCTGCGGCTCTGTGGTTTTGTCCCAAGTAAACGTGCACCCTGCTTTCTCCAGCGGGGCTGTGTCTGTGTCAGGGACGGTGCAGTGGAGCACCATCTGTCCTGGGGGACTTCTGGAAGGGAAGAGGGAGTGTGGTGTCCTAGCCGCACAGGCTCCGCCGTGCCAGGCACTGGCGGTGGGCCTGGCCAGCTGGGTGACATTGGCTCTCCCTGCAGGGCGGGCTAGGGGTATTTGTGCAGCTGATGCCCATCCTCATCCTGATCCTGGTGTCGGCTCTCAGCCAGCTCATGGTCTCCAGTCCACCCTACAGTCTGAGCCCGAGGCCGTGAGTACCTGTTCGAAGGCTAGGTCGGGGTGGCAAGCAGAGTGGGGCTCTACAGTCTCAGCCTCCACGGGGTCTTCTTCCTCACCTGGATCTAGCAGGCTCCTGAACATAATGTAGGAAGCTGGCTAAGAGTGAAGGAAATAGTCTGAACCATGTGTGGTGGTGCACGCCTGCAATCCCAGTGGCTTAGGAGGTTGAGGCAGGAGGATTGAAGTTTGAGCCCAGCCTGGACTATGTAGTGATTTAGTGAGACTCTGTCTCATAATAAAAAATAATAAAAGGACTAGAGATGTAGTTCAGTGTAAAGGCCCTAGATTCTTTCCCTAGTATCAGAAGATTGAAAGGAAGGAGAGAGAGGAGAGGAAGGAAGAGGGGAAGGGAATAAAAAGAAGGGGAAAAGAAAAGAAATGATAGCAGGAAAAGAGAAACAGTCTGTTGAGCTGAGTCTCAGTCTTTTTAGGATGTGGGCCCTAAGAGTGCGGTGTAACCCGCAGCCCTTTGCCCTAGAGCAGGGCACACTATTCTCTGGGGTTCAAAGGCTCCTAACTCCCTCCCAACTCCTCTCTTATTGCTGACCCTGAAGTTAACCTCTGCTCCTCTGTTCTGGCTAAGAGGCTGGGGGTGGGGTGTCAGCAGTACAGCTCCAGGTGAGAGCCTGGGTTCGACCCGCTGCTCTGCCAAAGAGGAAACCTGGTAGGGGCCGAGCCCCGGAGAGAACAGGGCTCTAGAACGAGGCCCGGTTGGCTCTGAAGCCCAGCATCTCTGAGAAGTGGTGACCTTGGACAAGGTGCATAACCTTGGTTTCCTCAGCTATAAAACAGGAATCCTAAGGGCCATGTGCTGGTGAAAATTAATGAGTAATGGATTTGAAGTGTGTGGCTCATTAGAAATACTTTGCAATATTTGTTGAATAAAGGCTTAGTCTCAGCAGCCAGTAGTGACCCTGGACAGGTTAACTGATTGTTTGTCACCTCCCTCCCTACCTTCCTTCCTCCCTTCCTCCTTCCCTCCTTCCTTCCTTCCTTCCCGGTGTCTGGCACAGTGTCTGATATGTAGTAAAGGCTCAGCTTCCTTTCCTCAAAGCCCCTGCAGCTGCCTGCTGAGGGTGGTGGTGGCTGGCTTGGCAACCAGCAGGGGGCAGCGTTGGCCCACTGGCCCCTCAGCGGCGGCTCAGCTTCTCAGGCCCAATGCCAGCTGCTTTCCTTTCCATGGAGAGATAAGAGGCAGCATGGCTAGTGGGGCAGCCCTTCCTGGGTCGCGGCCCTGTGTAGATACTGAGGCTCTCCAGACCTGCAGAGGCTGCAGTTGAAGCTGGAAGGGTGCAGCTCCTCGGGGTCTCTTGGGGAGTGTTCTCTTTTTTTGGTGCTGAGGATCGAACCCAAGGCCTTCAGCATGCTCTGCACGTGGGCTGTTTCCTGGCCACGCCCCAGCCCTGTCTTTTGTCCCCATGGCTCTTCATGTAGACAAGGAGTCCTGGAGATGCGGGCAGCCCCTCAGCTCAGTGGACTTAGAGGATGGGTGGGAAGTGGAGGCACAGGAGATGGAGCCAACACACCCTCCAGGTCCCCAGCTTCCCAGGCGAGCGCCTCTTCTCAGACAGGGCTCCTCAGAAGCCTCTGGCTCAGTGGTGTGTCAGCAGAATGGCGAGGCTGCTATGCAGCAGGCTGCGGACTTCATGTTGGGCGGTGTGGGAAGGACCCAGCCATGCCTCGCCTGTGTGGTACCTCCCGTCATGAGCCCATCACCCATCCTGTGCCCTGGGCCCAGGCATCTAGGCACACTGTATATCTTGTATGCTTTCCGGCCAGGTCGGTGGGCCACATCCACAGGCGAGTCACTGACCACCTGAGTGTCGTCTACTACGTGGCAGACACATTCTCGGAGGAGTACACAGGCTCCAGCCTCAAGACAGTTGAACGGAATGTAGAAGATGATTACATCGCCAACCTCCGAAACAACTGCTGGAAGGAAAAGCAGCAGAGTGAGCACATGCGTGCATGTGGTGTGTGTGTGTGTGTGTGTGTGTGTGTGCATGTGGTGTGTGTGTGTGTGCGTGTGTGCATGTGTGTGTGTGCATGTGTGTGTGTGCGTGTGTGTGTGCGTGTGTGCGTGCGTGCGTGCGTGCGTGCGTGCGTGCTGTTTGGAAGGGAGACGAGGGACCAAACTTGAGGAACAGGGAAAGGAGAAAGCCCTGCTTAGTGTTTTGTGGGCCCAGTTGGCAGTGCCCTGTGGCAGCCCAGGCTACCTGGAAGCTTCCCACAAATTGTTGCCATCAGCCTGTTGTTTTGGTGGCCGAGGGTGAGTGTGTAGAGACGCTTCGGAGGTTTCTGGCCACCGCGGCCTGTGCACCCCGACCTGTGGAAGCATCCTGGCTCATCCGTTTCCCAAAGGGGTGCTACAGTCTTGAGTCTGCTCCACACAGGGTCCAGCTCACCTAAGCTCCCGGCCTCTTCCAGGCTTCCTTCCTGCTTCTCCCCTCTTGGGCAGGTGGGCTTCTGGTGGGCTCCAGGAGGCATGGGGTATGCCTAACCTTGCCCCCTTGCTTTGCAGAGGAAGGCTTGCTATACCGCGCCCGCTACTTTGGTGACACAGACATGTACCACAAAGCACAGAAGATGGGCACTCCGAGCTGCAGCCGGCTGTCAGAGGTGCAGGCCTCCCTGCATGGATAGTCCTGGCCCATCCACGCCAGCCAGGTCCAAGTATGAGCCAGGGCCGCCGCTGTCCAGCTCCTGGCAGCTTTGGTGATGCTCATAAGGCAGGGGAGGGAGGAGGCGACCTCATGATGATGCCCCTCCTCACCCAACCCTGCTAAGGGCAGTTCCAGGGCCATAGGGAGACAGAGGGACCGAAGCCCCCTGCTCTGGTTTCTGCCCTGGCCTGCCTTGCCCTGTACCCTTCCCTGGCCTCGGGCTGTGGGCGCCCTAGAGCCAGATATGTGGGAGCCTGCAGCAGTTTCTGGGTCCCCACGTGGTTCTTGATTCACCGCAGCCTTTTGCTGCACCCCTACACACTGCTGGGCCCGAGACAGACCCCCACTCAGGTGCCGCCGACTGCCCAGAGCATACCGCTCCTGTGTGTTTTCAGGCAGGAGGACCTGGGACCAGATGACATTGCAGCCAACAGAGGGCAGGAGAGCCTGAAGCGGCTGCTCCTGAGGGTTGAGGGGAGCTCCAGAGTCCCTGCACCTGGCAGCCGGGAAGCCACAGGCATCCGGCCTCACCCTGGCATCTCGCCTGCGGTCTGAGGAAGGGAACAGAAGGTCACGAGTTCAGAGTCAGATGCAGCCATTTGGCACAGAAGGGGTGGGGAAAAAATGAAAGTGGCTGGCAGCGGGCACCCGCCTCCCTACTGCTACAGGCGGGTAGTGAGTGGGCTGTGTTCCCGGGGCCCCAGAGCAGTGTAGGCAGAGCTGGTGGGGCTGCTCTGGTGTGTGCCTGCCCACCTCCTTGGCCTGTGTCTCCTCGGCCCCATCCTGCTGCGGTGTGGGTGAGTGGGCTGTTCATGGCACAAAGTACCTGCTTCCTGTGCCCAACCTGGAGGCGGAGAGCCGAGACCACCCAGCTAACTGTACCCACTTTCCTCCCCAGACTATGAAGTCCCTGGAGAATTTCTGGTGACACACTGAGCCAAGGTGACGGACTGTATATTTAAAGAAAGACACACAAAGACAAAAACATTAAAATGGAATTGGAGGCCGAACACCGCACAACTGCCCTCTCTCTCGCCCAGTAAATACAGAAAGCTCTTAGGACAGCCAGAAAACCTGCCACGGGGCTGCTTCCTTCCCTCCCAGGGCTGGCAGAGGCTCTGCATCGCCTGCTCCTAGGATACAGAAACCATGGCAACGAAAGTAGAATGTAAAACTTGCAGTGAGGGGCTGGGGGAAGGGCACCCCAGCTGCCTCTCCTCCCCCCAGGACCCCTCCCAGGCACCTGCAGGAGGAGCCAGGCAGGGAGGCTGGCCCAGGATGAGGAGGAGGAAAACGGATCTGTAGAATGTAACTTGGAAATGAGTGTGATGTGTGTATATATATCTATTTATATGTAAATAGGCATATATAAAGATATATATAGAGTCTACTTTTTAAACTATGCAGCGATTGGGTTAAGTTGTTCAGCTGATTGCTTCTGTGTTAGAAAACGAGGCCTATTTGGGGAAGGCAGCCTGGTCCTTCCAAAGCTAGACATTAGCAAAAGCTGACAGCATAAGAAAAGACGGGTCATATGCTTTGTGTCCCCCTCCCCCCAGCGCCAGCCTTTTTTAGATGGCAACAGTAATTATGATGGTATAAATTCAGAGAAAGCTTCTGGAGGTTTCCAGACTTACAGTTAAGCTGCAGAAGCAGCAGGCTGGGGGGAGGGGAAGAGGGGCAGCTACCAGGTCAGTTTTGAGCCATGGTACTGGGGAGAGGACACCATGCCAGCTGTCGCCCCTGTGACCAGCTCTCGCATCCTAGTTCCTGGGAGCCTTGGAGCACGGCAGGGCTTTCTGAGGGGCACATTCTGCAGAACAGTTGTCTACCCGAGTCCCTGAGTAGGTTTGCCTTAGAGATGCCACAGGGCACCACTCCATCAATGCCACTGGTTTTTCCAAGTCTCATCCCAAGGACTCCAGACCGAAGCTTCCTCCTGCTGGAGTCAGCCCAGGACCCCAGGGCAGCAGCCCAGGTCGTGAAGAAAAGTCCCTGCCTGTGGCACCTCCATCGTCACCTGCTGCGGATGTGACCACCAGACCTTCTCTTGCAAGGTGGATGAAGAATGCTCCTGAACCAGAATGG
The DNA here is from genome assembly GCA_004026965.1 of Petromus typicus. Lineage (NCBI taxonomy): Eukaryota > Metazoa > Chordata > Mammalia > Rodentia > Petromuridae > Petromus > Petromus typicus. Next base: position 42,910 of record PVIR01002506.1, on the reverse strand, counting down.
TTTTGTTTGTTTTTTTTAACCCTCCCCTTCAAATGAGGATTTTTCTCAAAGCAGCACTTGCTGCCAGGGGGTGTGGAAAGGTTTATTTATTCCCATGTTTATACTGGGCCTTTTGGAATTGCCATTTTTCTAGAGTTCTGCGGCGGTGGCTGTGGTGTGGAGCCTGCCGTCCCAAAGCCTTACTCCCCGAGCTGCCAGCCACGAGGTGGTGACGGTCCTCCCAGAGTTTCTCTTGGCTCTATTTTACAAAGCCCCCAACAAATAGGAATCTTGCTGGGAGAAGAAATTCGGTAAGGACATAGCAAATCTGGTTGAAACAAAATCACCCTGGATGAAGTGGCTGTCCCGGCCGGAGATCATCAGAACTGGACACAGGCCAGAGTGCCACACCTGCGATGGCCCCGGTGCTCTGCCATGGCACCCAACTGTCTGGTCCTGGTCCTGTCTCTAGAGTGGCTGAGCCATGTGCAATAAGAACATAGGTCCTAGAGGGTCCCCTAAGAAGTTGTATTTCTTGAATTAGAATCTTGAAATTGTACATCTATAAATATATGTTTATTATGTGACCGGCCGTGGTGGGTCCGAGTTGAGCAGGGTGGGGGGTCGGGCACCTGTGCTGCTCTCACTGCCTGGCCCATGCCACACTGCCAGCCTGGCTGCCCCCCTCAGCCCTGGCGCAGGCTGCGAGCCACCAGCAATACAAATGCTATTCTAGGCCTGCTCCATCTCCAGGCACACAGGAAGGGGCTTGGGTGGGCACCTGCCCCAAGCCCCACCTTCTGCTATCCCCGGACCCTACGCCGTGCCCCTTCTGCCTCACTGGAAACCTGGGCAAAGCACACCCCAAATCTCCCCTCTTGCAGCCTGGGCTCTGCCTGCTCTGATCTAGGCCTCTTGAGTTCTGGCTCATGTCTGGCTGTGTAGTCCTCCCAGCCCACCCCCTCTCCCAGGAGGTCTCAAAGTCAGAACCAAGTCTCCCTGCCCTGCACTGTGGGCTCCCTCCGGGCCACTGCAGATCTGCCCGGGTCACCCGGAGACAGGCCCGGCAGCCCTGACTGGCAGGCCCAGGCCCCTCCCACTGCTGCAGCAACCAAAGACAGGCGGGCTGCCCGGTGGTGCCACTGCAGCCCGGGGAGCTCATTGGCTGTCCCCGCTCAGGGTCACCACAGCCTTCCCTGTCTGCATGCTTCCACTTGTTAACCACAGTTGGCAAGGAGGCCTTGCCAGGTGCCCTCCCCTGGGCACCTACCCCATCCCCTGCCCTCTCTGGGATCTGGAGATGGGGGAGCCAGGAGAGGTGGGGCCTGCTCCTCTGCAACAGAAAAGAGGCTTTGACGAGTATGTCCCACTGTCAGGCAGCAGAGCCAGTCTCCTTGTTGTGTCCCGTGTACAGTCTTCAGAGTCCAGGTCTGAGCACACACCTACCCACTGTGAGCCAGCGAAGTCACCTGGCCATCCATGGCAGGTGTACATCACACCAGGACTGTTGGCACCGAGCCAGTTCCTGTAGTGACTTCGCCCTGGGTGATGTGAGGCCAAGTCAGCCCACTTCCCAGAGTGGGGACAGGCTTGGAGTGAGGGGCACCCCGAGGGTCTCATGATCCTTTTCCAGAAATTTCTGGGTCCAGATTTCCTGAGTCGAAGGTGACCAGATGTCTCCAGTTAGGGGGGGTGGGGGAGGGCCTGTGTCCCAGAGGTCATTGAGATTGAAATGGCCACAGTGAGGCCCCTGGGACTCAATCTGGGGGTGAACTGCATTCAAGCTGTGTCTCTCCTGGCAGCCAGTGACAGTTACCCTGCGGCCCTTCATCCCGAGTGGCACCCTTGGGTGCCAGCCTCAGCTCCATCCTGCCTGGCCATGTGGTTGCTGGGTGACCTTAGGCATGTTCTAAGCTCTTTGCGCCTCAGTGTCCTCATCTGCAAAATGAGAGCCACACAAACACCTCCCTGTGTGGTGGCTGAGGAGGGGAGGCTGCCAAGCACTCAGCCGCGTCCAACTCCAGTGACCTCTTCAGGGTCATCTGCCCTGTTGGATCCCAGGCCTGGCAGGGACCCCAGGAAGGATGAGGAGGCAGCCGGGGAGGGCTGAGGGGGATGCCCCTAGGGAGAGGCTACTGGAAACCCGAGCCAGGGCTCTGGATAGAGGGGCAGAGGCATCAGGAGAAAGGAGGGGCTGAATGGGGGCCTGGTGGGGAGCACGAACCCGCAGAGCTGGAGCGAGGCACTCTGGCAGGCCAGGCCGGTCCTTTTTTATTGGTATGTGTCCGAAGTGCACAATGAGTACATTGCATGGTGGAGGCATGGCCTTTACCCCTTTCCCTCCCTCCCCAGTTTTCCCATCTCTTAGTCCCCTTCCCCTTTGCAAAAGATCTGTCTCCCTGATTTCTGTAGCTCCTTTAAGTCCGGTCTCCAATCTGCATCTATCAGCCTGGTCACACCGTGGCCTTGGGCAGAGAACTTCACCATGAGTAAGTGAAAGACTGAGCCTCTCTGGCCCACTGGACCCTGGACACTGCATCATCCTTAGGAAGAAGCTGCGCCCTCACTGCCATCCAGGAGGTCATATGGGAACCAGAGGAAGGGGGGGCAAACCAGACTGTCACCCCCCAACCCTCGCAAGGGCTGCAAGGCCTCTTGTAGCATTGGGATGCTGGAGAAATTTGTGTCACTGTCCTGGTATGTCCTCCCCCTGGGGAGAGAGGCAGGGGTACTGCCCAGGCCCTGGATACAGGGGGGCCTCTCAGCACCATTACACCTGTCTCGTGGCCCTTCTGCAGCCTTATTCCTCTCCCTAGCTGCCGCGCCAGCCCCTCTGCCAGGGTCCTGGCTCTGCACCCATCAGCCTGCACACTAGGCCACACCTTTGAGGGCTCAGGCCCAGAGGTGCTGCGCTGGGGATAGGCCGCTGGATGGTGGGGAGGGTTCACGCCAGGGGACTAGATGTTCGGAGTGGGCCCTTTTCTCACCTCCTGGGGAAGCAGAATCCTACGGAAATGCCTTACAGCCCATCTCCCGGGTGCCAACATGACAATCACAAATAGTAGCCATGAACCAGGCGTGGTGGCGTATGCTTGTAATCCCAGCACTCAGGAGGTGAGGTGGGAGGACCACCATGAGTCCAAGGCAAGCCTGGACCACACAGTGAGACCTGCGTGGCCATGGAGGGACCCTTGGCTCCTGCTGCTCAGGTCCCCATCCCAAGGAGTGGAGGACAGATTCCAGCACACAGCCTGTGCCAGATGGCACAGTCCCTTCTGGAGTTAGTTCTGTCCCCAGCTATCCCTAGCTGCCACCAGCTGGTGAGCACCTCCAGCAGCCTTTGCTTAGCCCTGTGTGCTGAGCATGGCACCTCACACCCAAAACTGCCACCAGGCAGATGCCAACCCTGCCAGCACCCGGCAAGTGCTGTGCGCACAACTGTGGTGTCTTGTGTCCGGCCAGTGGGGATGGTCTGCGCCTCTCCTGATGTCTGCTGACCTCCGTCTCCGTCTGGTTTCTACTGGACACAAAGTCAGCACAAAGATCAGGTCTCACCCTCAGCTATAACAGAAAGCAGTTGCCATTTGTATTAACAATAAATTTTATTAGAATTATCATCCCACAGATCTCCCTGATCAGTCACCACAGCCGCCTGCCCTTGTCAACTGCTGAATTTACAGACACCAAGGCTGCTGTGGCCTGGGCCACTGGCCTGACTGGGCCAGGCTGGGGCTGGAGGCCCGAACCTAGCCTCGCCCCTGACCCACACTGGGTATTTGTTTCCAGGACTCAGCCTGCTGCCCCGCTCACCAACCTCCTGGGTCTGCACCGGGTGGGCAGGGCGCCCAAGGGTCGAGTTGTGTGCCCTACACCTGCCAGTGTGATTAGCTCGGAGCCGGAGCCGGCAGCCTGGGCTGGAACACAATTCGAGGAACTGTTGACTGGCTTTGTTTCCAGCCCAGCAGCTGCGAGCAGCACGCGGGGCAGGAGCAGAGGCCAGCCCCTCCCAACCCCCCAGCATGCTGTGAGAGGTGAGAAGATCGCATGTCCCTCCAGGGTGCTGCTGAGGTCACTTGGGCACCGCGCCCCTGGGCACCTGGGGCTGGCTCCTCCTGTATCTGCAAGGTTCCCCCTCCAGCTCAGGCCACGCCCCTCCCCTTGCCCGCCCCTCCCCTTACCCGCCCCAGCCGCTGCCACCCCTGGCCTGCCCTGGCTGACCAAGCCCAAGCAGGAGCCACCCTGCCTATTCATTCCTGCCCTCTCAATTGACTGAGGGCTGGTCCAGCTGCCAGCATCCCTAGGGAGCCAGGCAAAGCTTGATACCCCAGATGTGCCAGTGCCCCCACCCATGGAGGGGGTGTGTAAGCCAGGTTCCTTCTGCCTGCCTGCCTTTCTTTCTCTCTCTCTCTCTGTCTGTCTGTCTGTCTCTCTCTCTCTCTGTCTCTGTCTTTCTCTGTCTCTCTCTCTGTCTCTCTGTCTGTCTGTCTGTCTGTCTCTCTCTCTCTCTCTCCCTCTGGTCTTCTGGCCTGCAGGCTGCTGGGGATGTGGGGTGCCTTGTGTGGGATTTCTTGCCAAGCCTAGCAGTGTCCTGCAAGATGAGCTGTTGTGTAGAGAGCTTTGATGCTGTCACTTTCTGAGAACTCCCTAGCTGCCACCCCCCTGGGTCCCATCTGGTAATGGCCCCCTCAAAGCTGTGCAATGGGGTGACATCAACTTCAGCATCAATGCCAGCCAGCAATCAAAGAATGGGACATTTCTGCCAAGGACAGATGGGCGCAGAAGGGCCTGGGTTTGGGGGCTAATAACTGGGCTGCCATCCAGGCACAAAAGTCATATGGCAGAGGGCCGCATGGTAGACGCCTTCTCAGACTCCATCCCCAAAGTGCACAGACCCAGGAACCAGGCCCCAGGCCCCAGCCCCAGGGTGAGGTTGGGAGTTTTATTTAGTTCAGTGAGAACTTCGAGAGAGGAAGAGGCTCCACTACTAATATAAGCATTTCAAAACCAGAGACCTGATATAACCCCACAGCTTGACCAATGAGGAACCAGAGCTCAGAAAGGAGAAGTGATTTGCCAAGGTCACCTGGCTCCATTGTGTCAGGCTCCTGCCTGGGCCTTGGAGCCATGGGCTGTGGAGAGACAGCTGGACCACGTGGATGAAGGCAGAGGACAGAGGCAGATGTCCCAGCTCTCTGCCTAAATCCGGGCCACAACCCTGAGGACTGCAGATAGCAGGTGTCAGGCCAGGCCTGGCGTCTCACAGAAGGCAGCTGGGAACAGGTCTGGGATGGCCAGGAGGGCAGAGGCAGCCTCTGTCCATCTCCTGACCAACCATGGAGTGGGCTGCAGGTAGCTAGCCCAGGACGCCCTCTCACAACCAGCCGAGCCAGCCCGTTCCCCTGACCTTTCTTGCAGTCCTTACAACCATATCAGAAGCAGGGCCCTTCTCACTTCAGAACTGGGACACGAAGCACCAAGCACGCAGAGGCCTAGGACCAAGCTGCCCTACACAAACGCTGTTCTTATCATATTGTCTTGCTAGTCCCAGCACTGCTCATAGGTACTTACCTCCGCTCCAGCTCTAGCCCTGTCTGTCCCTCCACCTAACCCCATGCTTGCCGGGCCCTTCCCCTCACTGGCCTTAGGAAGGGCAACCACCCTGGCCATGGCGGCTTCATGGGACTCCAGCTAGTGCAGAGATCGGAGCCTTCTCCTTAAGGGAGACAGAGCAAGCCTCTGGCCCAGAGCAGGACAGACCAGGATTGCGACTTGGTCTCCCAGGTGGCAGTGCTTCCATCTTGCCCAGGACACACCTGGTTGGCAAAGAAAGTCTCAGAGCCCTTGAAGTCCCTCAGACCTGGGGAAAGTGAGATGACTGGTCACCCTGTGGGGCGCACAGACTTCTCTCCCCAGTGAACGGGTCTTCTTCCCTTCATCCTGCCCTAATGACAGTCGGGGAGACCACAGGTGGTCCTCAGTCCCTGAGGCCTGCAGTCTCTAAGGAGGGGAGCGGGGCTCCCCACCCACTGGAGACCAGTCTGCCCGGTGCCCTTGACATAAAGGCAGAGGGGTCCCAAGAGGGCCTGGTGGGGCCCTCAGCCCCCAGGCTAGCCCAACTTAATTTTCAGGTTCCAGATACAGGGCATTTCAAGGGGACCCAGGAGGGACCGACCTGGGGCCGAAGGCTGGCAGGGCCCAGCAAAGGCCCACGGATGGAGGCTGCCTCTACCTGTCTGGTTTGGGGTGAGTCATTTCCTCCACATCTGGCAGAGGCCAAGAGGGGAGGCATCTAAAAATAGCAGGGCGAAGGCTGGCCGGGATGCCCAGAGCTGTTGTACAGGCGCGGGAGTGGCCCTGGGCTGTGGTCCCCACCCAGACCCTGGCGTTCAGCCAAGGAGGACAATGGCCTCGAGCCACTCGCACTCCCCCTTCCCAGGCTCTGTGCTGGGAGCCAGAAATGGAGGGAGGGCTCAAAGGCAGAGGCCCAAGGAGCTTGTGGGGGAGCCTGGGCCTGGCAGGCTGGAGGGCGTGACTCAGACACGGTGCCGCCCTGGGGCTGTCACCAGCTGACGCTCATCCCCACATCTCCCCGTACATGTCCCCACCCCGCCACCCACACAGAGACACGGAGATACACGGCATGCACACTTATCGGCTGCGTGAGTCATTTCCCTCCTCAGAGTACCCATCCCCCAGCAGAGTGGCCTCCATGTCCCCTCAGCAAGGACAGTGCCCCTGTGTGCTTGACCGCACCCTGGGAGACAGCCGGGCATGCCCCTGACCTGCCCTGACCTTAGAGACTTGACATTTTAAGAGACTCACCCACTCAGGAGAGGGCAAAAGCCAGAGGTAGACAGGGTCCTTGGGGTGGGCCTGTGTGGAGTGTGGAAGACTTGGATTCAAATCCTGACACTGCCACTGCTGGTCATTGACCTGAGACAAATTCCTCCACCTCTTGCTGCCTGTCTCCGCATCTGTAAAATGGGAGACAAGGCCCTAGCACACATCAAATACGATGATGTATACAAAGTCCCCGTGCAAGCAGCTCTTCACATCCAAGCTCACGGTACAGAGCTAGAAACCAGGGAGGAGCATCCTCTAGAGACTTTTCAGTCTCACATCTACCCCAAAACCTGAGGGCAGAATGACTGCCCTGTGATGGGAAGGCTGAGGAGCAGTAGAGGAAAAGAAACTCGATGCCAACACTGTGCACGTGTGTGCATGTGTGAGAGAGAGAAACTGGAGACTGAACTCAGGGCCTTTACACTGACCCACATTCTCAGGCCTTGTTAAACTTTAAAAAAATTTTCAGACAGGATCTTGCTAAACTGCCCAACTGGGAGTCCAATTTGCAGTCCTCCTGCCTTAGCCTCCTTCAATACTGGGACTATGGGGTGGGTCCCGGCACCTAGCTAACAACGTTTTATCTTTACTGCATTTTATTTATCCTCACAAATGCCTTCAAACAGGCATCATTTTCCCCATTTTCCACAGGGGAAACAGAAGCCAAGATGACAGTCAACCAGGTGGCACACACCTATAACCTCAGTACCATGGGAGCCTGAGCAGGAGGGCTGCGAATTCGAGTTAGTGATGCGGACACTGTCTCAAAAAGATGAACGAGGCTGGGGACATAGCTCAAGGCTACTGCGTTTGGTCCCCAGTACCAATAAATAAACGAATAAGACAGTCGGAGTCCAGGCGTCATGGGGCTGCCGTCCAGGGCCCATGGAGAACACACTTGTCCATGCTCCTGTGAGTCCCTTGGACGCCCTGACCAAAGACTGCAGAATGTGCCAGGCTCTGGCCAGAAGCGCTTCCCTCCCACATCCCTCTCCTCAGGCCCCTCGAAGGCCCTGTAGTAGGCCTCACTCTCCAGGGACCCCATGACCTCAGTAGGAATCTAGAGAGGGGGACCCAGGACAGACAGGGTCCTGACTGGTCAGGAAGCCGCTGGAGCCTGGCCACAGCCCGGGGCCTTCGCTCCCTTGCCCACATCCTGCTGCCAGGAGGGAATGCTTGGCCTTCCCAGAACCAGCCCACTTGCTGCTTGCGTGTAGGATTACACGGGAAACCCAAGCCTTGCATCAGCCAGACCCCAGGCTCCGTGGAGGCTCTTCTGGCCTCTCCGGGGTTCCCCACTGTTGTGACTCACACCCCTGTGCCAGGCAATGGGAAAGACACCGGGCCTCTCCTCCCTGTACCAAAGCTGGGACTGGACTGGGCTTATTCCACGGAGTCGGGGGCCAGAGCTGGAGGCAGCCCAGGCCAGGTGTGGGTGGGTCAGCACCCTTCCGAGGGCACCGCCCACTCAGGTCGGCCATCGTTTTTGTTGCTGTTGTTTGATTTGGTTTTAGTTTGGTTTTTTTGGTGGCACCAGAAATAGAACTCAAGACTTTGTACTTGCAAGGTAGGCACCGGCGCCACTGAGCTAAATCCTCAGCCCTGTTTGTTGTTGTTGTTGAGTTTTTTGGCTTGTTTTTGGTTTTTGTGTTTTTTGAGACTGGGTCTCACTACACAATTCAGGCTGTTTTTGAAGTCACTGTGTAGCCCAGACTGGCTTCTGACTCACAGTGATCCTCCTGCCTCCGCCTCCCCAGTGCTGAGATGACAGACATCCACTACCATGCTCTGGCTCAGTTTAGCATCTTGAATGCACCTTAATGGACACCAGCATTAAGAGAGCCAGTGTAGAAGGAAGAAAGGAGGGAAAGAAGGCAGGCAGGCTAGATGCACTGAGGCAAAGAACAGCAAAAGCCAGACTGACCCAGAGAGGCCTGCTCCTCACAATCTCTCACTCCGGAGTCCCTGTCACCAAGGGCTTTAACACTTTATGGCCACTCTCTTATTTAAGACTTACAACCCAGTGGTACTTTCATCATTTTCTTTCATCATTTTCTGTCACTAGATAAGCTACCTGTGAGGCCCAGAGAGGCAAAGCAACTTTCCCAAGGACACACAGCTCCGAGCTGATCCAGCGGGCCTAGATGCCAAACAGTTGGGGCCAGTCGGGCCCAGGTTCGCCATAGGTTGGCACCTGGCTCTTAGGTGCCTGGCAGTGCAGCAGGGGGGTGGGGAGAACAGGACAACTGTGTCCAGGGGCTGCAGGGCTCTGAGTGGGCTGATCCGCCCTGACTAGCCTTTCTGTGAGGCTCCCAGGGCCCCTCCCCAGCCGAGACCAGGCCAGACTGAGTCCCCAGTGGCCCATCGACCGGGCGGCGGCCAGAACCTTGTCCCAGACACCTTTGATGGCTGCCCTTTGCTCCGTCTGGGCCACTCAGACAAACGAGGGAAATTGAGTAAGCTGGCTGAGTGGGGCAGGAAACTTCTGGCTGCTTTGTTAGGAGTCTTTCAGCAATTTTTAGGCCGGGGGAGGGGAGAGGATGCCTGGGAGACTTGTAGGAGCTAAAAGAGCCTGGGCAGGGCCCAGGAGCCCCCTTCAGTGGTGGCCAGTTTTGGATTTGTAATCTCAGTGCTTTGGGAGGCTGAGGCAGGAGGACTGCAAGTTCAAGCCCACCTACACAGGCTAGGGGCTACAGCTGAAGGCTGACATTTGGGGTTTTGAGTGCATGCCTTTGGCATAGAATTGCTGTTTCATATGAACAAATCACTAGGCCTCTCTGAGCAGTGTATGCTCTGGATGGGCTTGGAACTCTCAGCAAACCGAAGAAGTTTCCTTTGGAACAGAGATTTCTTCTTGGCATAAGTATTTCCTGAGGCTTTTCCAGGCAGGAGCCTCAGTGTTGCTGTTTTGTCCTTGCTGTCCTGGGGATCAAATCCAGGGTCTTGCACATGGCAGCGAGTATCCTGACCCCAGCCACATCCCAGCCCAGTACTACTGTCTTTCATTTCTTTGTTTTGAGACAGTGCCTTACTATATAGTATGGGCTGGCCTTGTGGAGCCTAAATTGGCTTCAGATTCATCATGATCCTCCTGCCTCAGCCTCCCGAGTGCTGGGATTACTGGCATGTGCCACAACGCCTGGCCAGTCCTGCTGTTTCTAGACTGCCCATGTGAGTGGCTTGCTCCCGGTCACTGACAGAGCCAGGCCCAGCTTGCACCCTGGTCCTGCCCTTCCGGAGCAGCCTCACCAGCACCCGTAGCCGGCCTGCATTAATGCTCAGAGCTGTTGCACACGCTTTGGCCTCCGCCCTGCATGCGTTCCCCTCCAGCCCTCCCCGTTAGTTGTCACTGTGGCAGAGAGGTCTACTGAGACCTAGAGCCGGGCCGGGCCTCTCTCTCAGAGCTGCTCCCCAACTCTTGGAATTCAAGGAGCGCGGGGTTTCCCTGCCCCTAGACTGGGAAGTCCTGAGACAGAGGTTGTTCCATTTTCTCCTCGCCGTGTGCCAAGTTCTTGCCAGGTGCCGGGTGCCTGCTGGGTCCTTGCCAGGTGCCGGGTGCCTGCTGGGTGCCTGCTGGGTCCTTGCTGGGTCCTTGAAAGGACAGGTGATTGGCGAAGCAGCCCAAGTGTCCACAGGGATCAGACCACCTTAGAAATGACAGCTCGGCCTGGGCATGGGATGCTACAGAGTTGCCCCGCTCGTGGAGCCCTCGGGAGTGAGGAGGGAAGCTGCTGTCCCAGAAGCTGTGTGGTCCCTTTCCGGTCTGTGTATAGGTGTTTGGTTTTTCGAGGCAGAGTCTCAATACGTGCACTTGCCGAGCATGAGTGAGGTCTTGGGTTCAATCCTCAGCACCACAAAATAAAGAAATAAACAACAAATAGCTTCCATCCCTGCATCAAAAGAAGAAAAGGGCAAAAGACTTAACTGGTCCTGACAAGTAGGATGCAGGCATCTCTGTGCTGGCTCTGTGTGAGAAGCCTGCCTTCCAGCCACCTCCTCCGGAAGTCTCTGAGATGCCCTGTATCTGAAGCTGCAGCCGGCGCTCCGCGGCTGCCGGGGGGCTGCCTGGGAGCAGGGCCAGATCACTGGCAGCGGCTCTCACACCTGCGTGTCCACATGGTACAGGTGAAAGAGGAACCTGAGCTGGGCAGTGCAGTGCACATCTGTCATCCCCACTCTGGGAGGCCGAGGCAGGAGGATCACTGCAAATTCAGGTCTAGCCTGGGCAATTTAGTGACTTTGTGAGACTCTGCCTCAAAGTAATAATTTGTAAGAAGGCTGTGGCTGTAGCTCAGTGCAAAGGCCCTGGGTGGCAAAAAACAAAAAGCAGGGCCGGTAAGGACACAAAAGTGGCAGCACTGACCCTGGCAGTTTATCCGTCCACCGGCCAGGCGGTGGTGCTGCAGCAAAACTGGAATGTGACTAGAAGCCTGGTCTTGTGGGACTGGGGTCCTGGGGGACACAGGACATTTTCCCTGCCCATAGGGTGGTGAACTGCCCGCAGGCTTTGTGGCCTTGTGGCATGAGCCCAAGGCCTCTCACCCACTGCCCACCATCTGCCCCACAGCAGCTCCTGAGACTGGCAGTGACACGTGCGCCAGCTGGGCCAGGGCAGAGGAAGGAAGAGCAGCAGGGGTGCAGGTCACATGTCTGGGCTTCTGTCCCTTGGGTGCTTTTCGCTCTGTTCCTCAGGAAGCAGAGAAGAGTGCCACACTTCCCCCACTGATGCAACTTCTCACCCCAGCCTGTCCCCGGCCTGTCATCCGGAAAGTCATGGAATGGGTGCCCCCTCTGATATTCTAAAGACACCCAGCTTCAGGTGGCTTCAGACCCCCCCATCCATGTGATCCCGGACAATGGGCTTTGCTCCCCCATGCCTCAGTTTCTCCAGTAAATTGCTTTTAAAAGAGACCCTCACTGGGTGTCATAGTATGTGCCTGAGAGGCTGAGGGAGGAAGATCTCTGAGTCCAGCCCAAGTAAAAAGGGCTGGGGATGTAGCTCAGTGCAAAGGCCCTGGGTTTGATTCCCAGTCGCCCACCCCACACACACACACACACACACACACACACACACACACACACACACACACACACACACACTCACGGTGCTACTGCTCCATCTGTCTGCTGCCTGTATGTGTCGCCCACTCTGTGGCTTTGCTAACACCATGTCCTCCTCAGGCGGTCATGAGGACTGAACAGATCATGGGTGTAATGTGTGTTCAAGCGGCTGTGTTCTGCGCTCCTTGTCTTCCTACAGATAAAATGTGGGTCCATGTCTTGGCTCCTAGCGTACTAGGCCTTTGCATGACAGTGATGGCTTCCTGGGGCAGGTTGCAGGCCTTGGTGGCCCAGGCAAGCCAGTTTGGAGGGCTTTAGGAAGCAGAAGTCATTCCTTCTGGGCTGGCTTTCCCAGCACGCTGTCCTGGCAGCTGTCACAGGCCTAGGGCGCCGGGCAAAATGTCAGGACTCTGCAAAATACGTTGGAACTTTATCTGACCCCTGGCTGGCATCCCGGCCAGAAATACATTGGCTTGAACTTGCAGCTGGGCTGCAGGAGGAAGAAAGCTTTGGCTTTGTTCGGTTTTACTAATGAATGTGGTTCCTGCTTATGCAGTGCTTTGAAAAGCCCAGGGCCTTATCCTGAGCCTCTAGATTCCCAGAGCAGGAGAAAAGGAGACAGTTCTCTCCAAGCACAGGGGAGCTGGCCGCCTCCATGCACTGTGTAGCAGGCCTTGTGGTGGCCAGGACCTCTCCCCTGCCGTGGCTCCGGCTGCCATGCCCCAGAAGGAGCCCATGACACTGGCAGCCATGCCAGACTGGAAAATGGCCAGTGTGGAGCGGGAGGCTCTGCTCTCGGTCTGGGAGTCTCAGCAGTCGGGCAAATCTCCCTTCCTGTCCCGCTGCAGCAGTGCTGGTGGCACCTGTGGCAGGAGGTCCGGCTGGTCCAGGCGTCTCCCTGCTGGTTCTTCCGGAAAGGCGATACCTCAGAATAAAAGGGTTCCAGGGATGACCCCACCCTGGCGGCCCTGAAAGAGCGCGGTCCTGGGTCCCTGGCACCAGAACAGAAACAGCCCTGAAGATGGAGCTCAGGGGCGGGGAGTGTGCCCCGCAGGCTGGAAACTTTGGCTTGACCCCCCCCAATTAATTAATTAAGAAGGGAACAGAGAATAGAAGGAAACAATAGAAGCATTCTATGTGATGTGGTCTAGAAAAAGTTTTAAACATTAGCTCATATTGTTTTGAGACAGAGTCTTGCTGTGTACTCCAGGCTGGCATTGAACTCACTATGGAGCCCACGCTGACCTTAAATTTGCAGTGATCCTCCTGCCTCAGCCTCCTTAATGTTGGAATTACAGCCTTGAGCCACCACCTCGGCTCATTTTGCATATCTGAGAGTACCAATGTTTCTCACACAGGTGAGGTTACACTGCTGGGGGCGGGCAGGAGCCCAGTGCTTGCACCTGACAAACTTAGGATTAGAAAAACACCATTTAATACCTCCATGCCAACAGTGAAACCACTGGCGGTAGCCTCCCCGGCATTGGGTGTCGTCACCCCTAGAGGTAATCATTACCCCATTGTGCAGTGAGACGCCAGTGTCCAGAGAGGTTAAGTCAGTCTCTCAGAGTCACAGAGCAGCAAGTTACTGGTAGCCAGCGGCGGAGAGGGAAAGGCGCACGCTGGCCTGGGCCAGGGGTGCGTAAGGACACATGCGAGCCGGAGGCCCGCGTCCAGGTGCCAGGACAGCTGTGCGGACAGCAGCGCTTGAGGCGTGGCCCGCGGGTTCGGGTGGCGGCACCGAGTGGTTGTGCGGCAGCCGAGGTCCCGGCAGGGGGCGGGGGGGCGAACTCAGGCAGCGGCGGCAGGCCGGCAGGCGGAGCCTCTGAGCGCTCCTGTGCCTACGCGCCGACGACGGGGACACGCTGTGACCAGGACGCGCTGTGACCAGGTAGCACGCGCTGTGACCGGGACGCGCTGTGAGAAGAGCGCGTCGTCCCGGCGCCTCCCGCACGTTTAGTCAGCAGCGCGGATCGAGCACAGCGCGCGCCCCAGGCCGGTGGATTCCTCAAAAGTCAGCTTCTTGGAAGAGGTGGCAGTGCCCGGACTCGTGACTGCAACCCAAGCCCTGCACCTCGCGCCCGCTGGCACAGCCCGACTTCGCCCCGGGACACACACACACATCCACGAGAGACATCTCAGGCTCCGTCTCCACCCTGCAGAAAAATGCTCTGCTGGGCCAGAGATTTAGCTCAGTGGTTCTGGCGCCTGTCTTGCAAGCAGAAGGACCCGGGTTCGATCCCCCAGTAACCACATACTCTACTGGGCGTGGAGACTCACGCCCAGAAGCAACCAGTACCACATTCCACAGTGCGGGCGTGGTGGCTCACACCTGTAATCCCAGCACTTGGGAGGCAGAGGCAGGAGGATTGCTGTGATGTGAGTTTGAGGCTGAGCTCAGGGCCAGCCTGAACTACAAAGCGAGACCCTGTCTCAAAAAAATAAATAAGTAAAAAATAAAAATAATAAAAGATTCTCTGCTATTGAACTAACCCCTAGCCCTGTTCTTTGATTTTGTTTTTGTTTTTCTGTTTTGTTTTGGTTTGATATTTTTGGCACTGGGGATAGAACTCCAGACCTTACACTTACAATGGAACCACTTAGCTGAATACCCTGCCCCTTGTCTCTGGTTTCTGAGACAAGGTTTTGCTGTGTAGTTTAGGCTGGCCTGGAACTGCCTCTGCCTCCCAAGTGCTGAGACTAGTGCATACCTATAATCCCAGCATTGTAATCCCAGGAACAGGTAAGAAGACTGCAAACTAAAGGCCAGCCTGGTTTATGTAGTGAGACATATGTAGTGAGACAACCTAAGTCAGCATGTGTACCTTCCCAGCTCAGGAAACTCTGACAAGGACCCTGAAGAAGACAAGGCTCAGGGTCTTGGTCCAGTTGGGGTTCGCTGCAGTGAGCTGGGTGGTGGAAGCACTGCCCTGGCACCCTCTGCGTCTGGAGCTGTCCTGGTCATCCCTCCTGGGTTCGGGGCCTGAGACAGGCCCGTTCTCACTGGCCCTGGAAATGCCAGACTGCCATCTCACAGCAGGGTGCCAGTTGAGGTGGCAGGAGGAGCCTCCGAGGTCTCCGAGGTCACGCAGTCTGTGCCCTGCCCCGGGCGGCCCTAGGCAAGCCCAGCTGGGCAAGGCTGTGTTTTGTTCTGAGGACTTAGGAAGCCAGGCGCTCCCCGCCCTTCCCCAACACTCATTCTGATGGCTAAACATTCTCGCAGGAAGTCCTTCCTCGTGTCTCAGGCAAACTCCCTGTGCCCGCTTCCATTCTGCGGCTCCCACGGATCTGATTGGCGGTGGGAGCACCCTGACGCCCTATTTTTCCTGGGTCTCAGCCCAGTAGGGCCTCAACTCACAGTCCTAACTTCCTGTGGGGCCCAGGCCAGTCCCTGCTCCCTTTTCACTTCAGTTTCTGGTCAGTAGGACGAGGCCAGGGATGCTCATAGTGCCAGAATCGACCAGTCCGCATGAGACCACGAATGCGTGGAAAACCTGCTGCTGATGGGAAGCTGCCATCCTCAGAAGCATTGCTGTTGTGTTTGCAGTACCAGGGACTAAACTCAGGACCTCGCACAGGCCGGGCAGGTGTTCCACCGCTCAGCTACACCCTTGTCACCATCAATATATAATACCCAGGAATCCTGACCAAAGCCCTAAATACATTCCAATGTGACAGTATAAAAGACAATTTTTTTTTTTTTTGGATACCAGGTCTTGCTATGTAGTTCAGGCTGGCCTTGGACTCACCCTTGACCTCATCTAGTGCAAACTGCCTCAGCCTCCCAAGTGCTAGAATTACAGGCATATGCCGCCATGCCAATTACAAGACAATTTTAAATGATACAAGAACAAGTGTTTTCAGTTAAAATTTTAGGTAGCGCATGCCTGTAATTGAGAGGCTGAGGCAGAAGGACCGCTCTGAGTTTCAGGTCAGCTGTGGTTACACAGTGAGGTCCTGTCTCCAAAAACCAAAATTTAATTTCACATGTGTTCAGAAAAATAAAACCAAAGCAACAAATCAAGACTTGCACCGACATTATGCTTAGAACAAGGCCTTATTAAAGCAACAACATTATTTTAAAGAGAATATAGCTTGACCGTAGCACATGACTAGGCAGAAAGGAGAGTGTTGGGTTGGAAATGCTGGCTCAGTGGTGGAAGAAAGACAGGCCAGCTCACAGGACTAGCCGAGTCAGGGGACTAAGAAGCGAAGCCCGAGAGGGAGGGGACAGCCGCACGGCATGGGGCAGGCGTGTGGCACAGCCCCGATAGCAGAGGTAGCATTCTCCGGGCTCCGGAATATTCTGTCTCCCCAGAATGGGCATCGCCATCCTAGCAAAGTTAGCAGGCAGCGGGCTGAGCTTCCTGTCCCATTTCATGGCCCTGAGGCTCAGAGACCCTTGTGCTCCCGGCTCTCCTGTGCCATGCCTCAGAGTCCCCTCAACATCACCCACAGGTGCCATGAAATTCACCCAAGAACAAGGAACTGCCAGCCTCTCAAATGGACCCCTTCCTCTCCTCTCCATGTGGGTTTGGCCAAAGACATTTTGACAAAGAAAATTTGTCTGAAACCCATATGTGCCAGGTTCCTGTCTGGGGATGGGACAGAGTAGATGAAAGGCCCTGGCCTTCAGAAGCCCAGAGGAAAGGAGACCAATATGGCTCCACAGCCCTCTCAGCTGGGACAGAGCCGTGCCTGAGGTTGGGAAAAGTGTCACCCCACCCAGGGCCTTCATCCTCCCAGGGCCAGGGGAGGAAGACCACACATGTAGGACCCCACCCGGCTCCTGAACTGTGGGTTCCCTGGCTCTGGGTACCTGCACCATCAACAAGGCGACAGCACCAGGGCTGTGCGACAGGGCTTCACCGGAGAAGCCATCACACTGGGGAATTAAAGGTCTTGAGAGCCTGGGCTGGGCCCAGTGCCAGGCCCCAGGGCCCAAGGGTGAGATGTTTTCTCAGGTAAGTATCAATTTCCTCATCTGTGAAATGGGCACAATGAACCTGGTCACCTTCCGCTTTCCTGGGTAGAAAGAGTCTGAGGTTAATAAACACCCAGTACCGGACATGATCACACCTGAGGCAGGGTGCAGGCTGCCTCAAGGCAAGCGGATGGCCTCGGTGACCCTTGGCTCTGTGTTCCCATTCCGGCCTGCGGACACTGTAAGGCCCACAGTTCAGCTTCATCTTGGTCCCCACCCTGGCCTGGGTGGGTCCTGGCTTGGAAGCCTCGGTCTGCTTACTAAATAGCTCAGTGTCGCCTAAGACGGCTTCCACAGTGCCAGGTCCACCCTATTGCTCGAAAATGGACTTGTCCGAGCTGTTCCCCAAAGTCTAGCCCCATCCTACCCTACGGTAGAACTGAAGCCACCAAGCGCGACCCTTGTGGCAGGTCCTGGGAAGAGGAGGCTGCACCTAATGCGGGGAGCAGGATGCTGATTTTTTTTTGTTGCCATGGCAACTATCGGCTCTCCTCCTCATTGGCCATTGCGGTTGAGATCCCGCCTCCGCCGTCAAAAGGGCCCAACCGAGAGCTGCCCAGATGAGACCTTGTTGAGGGATTACAGCGACGCTACTTCCTTCAGCTGGCACAAGGAGACCCTAGTCCCCCTTCTCGTGGTTACAGTAGCTATGGTGGGCCATGTCCAAGAAATAGTGGGGCCCGGGGTTCCGAGGGAGTCGCCTGGCAGGACATCCTCCGCCAAGGCGGGGCTGGGAGGCTCGGAGCTGGGCGGACAGAGCCGGGAGAAGGTGGCTTTTCTCCCAGCACCTCAGCTGCGGGAGTGGGAGGAGCTTGAGTTGATTACTCAGCACCGGTTCGAGCCCCAATCCTGCCTGCGTGGCTTGTGAGACTTGCACACCCACGCCTGCCCTCTTTTCCTGTTTCCTAGAGGTGGCAGAGAAGCGAGCCTGTGTCTTTGTGCCATCTCAGTGTTGCACATCAGGATTATTCTTTCCTTTTACTCTCAGGACAACCCTGAAATAGGTGGGTGCTGCCTATACCCCCAGGTAAAGATGAGGACACAGAGGTCCAAGGCAGCTGTGTGGGAAAAGCCCACAGGGAGCTCAGTTCCCAGCAGTGGCTGGTGAGGATCTGTGGGGAAAGAGGAGGTGCCCGCCCCTGCTCCAGCTGCCCGGAAGGAAGGGCTCCTGCCAAGCCACGACACTCCGTGGTTTCCTTCAGCAAAAGTGCGTCAAGCTCTCCCTGGGGGTTAACCGCGAGGAGCTGGTGACAGGGCCTGGACCACAGAGAAAGGGGGGACGCCACGCCTGCCGGGCAAAGCTCCCTCGGTCAGATGAAGATTACGTGTAGGAAGGAAGGCGAGAGCACGTCGACTCAAGCCAGGAGCCTGCAAACTCAGCCTGGACCCTGGAGGGGCCGGGCTACCCGGGCGGGCACGAGACTTGGCCTTGCCCAGGGCCTCACCTCCAAGGCTGCCATTTCCCATCTGTAAATCATGAAGATTGTGGAAACTAATTGTGGGCCTGGGGCTGGCTCAGGGGTATGGCCTGGCCAGCCTGCTGCCCTGGATTCCATCTCCAACCCGTGAAAACTAAACGAATCTGACACCCATGAGAGCTTTTCCTGTTGCCACCACCGGGGCCAGACAGGGTGTTCAGCTGCCTTGGCAGTCCCCCTCCCTGAGCTTCAGGGACTCCACGGAGCCACAGGAAGAGGTTGGGATCCCAAGTGATGGTTGTGTTTTTGTCTGAGCCAGCGTCTGTATGTAGTTCAGTCTGGCTCCTCCTGCTTCAGCCTTCCGAGTGCTGGCATCACATGTGTGTGCCAACACGCCCAGCCTCTCCACCCATGAGCTCTCAGCCCTCTAGTTAGCAGATACACAGTGGCACCTAAGAGCTGGTGTTCTTGAACCCCTCATACAGCAGAATGCAGGGTGAAGCGCTGAGTTCTGATCTGCCCTTTTGACTCATCCGAGCAACCTTCAGTTCTCTGGAGAAATACTGTCTCTCTGCTGGTCATCCTGCTCAGCAGATGAAGAAACTGAAGATCAGAGTGGTGAAGAAAGTTCACCACATGCTTGGTCTGATGCAAATGACAGAAATCCTGACACCAGCTGGCTTATGCTAAGAAGGAACTTCCTGGCTCCGGAAGTGAACTGAATGCTCCCTGCGCAATTGATCTGGAGACCCACAGGCACCCAGAAGAAGAACTTCACACCTCTCTTCTGTGCCTTCCTGCTGAGTGGTCTTCTGCAGCTCACGGTTCAGATCAGCCCAAGCTCTGGCTCAGAAGAAAAAGCTCTCTGGTGATGTGAGACAAAGATTCCAAGATTCACTGTCGTTTGGACAAAGGAATGTGATCATAATGATAAAATGTCACTCTGATAAGCTGAGGCAGGAGGATCTCAAATTCAATCCTGCCCTCGTCAATTTAGCAACTCAGTGAGACGCTGTCTCAGGGTGTGTGTGTGTGTGGGGGGGATACATGCAGTGTGAAGGCCCTGGATTCAATCCCCAGTACCAGAAATCAAAATGAAACAAACAACAAAACGACAACAAAACCAAACCAGAGATAGTATAAAAGCTGCAGGGAACCAGGCCCAGTAGTGCATGCCTGTAAACCCAGCTCTTGGGAAGCTGAGGCAGGAGGATCATTGTGAGTTCGGGGTCACATAGCAAGATCCATCTCAGAAAACCAAAGGGAGTGCAGGAGTCAGGAGGACTGTGTTCTAGACTGGCAGTTTGATTATAGACCTTACAGCAACAGTCTCACCTGTACCAGTGAAAGGGGAAACAGAAGAGGTGGGGATGGGCCAGGGATTTAGTCCAGTGGCACAGCACCTGCGTCAAAACGGCAAGGTCCAGAGTTTGATCCCCAGAACAACAACGACCAAAACAGGTGGAGAACAGGGGCCAGCAACTAACTGGACCTGTCATCTCGATGCTGAGGTCACAAGGTTGCACACTGGGCTTCCTTTTTTGTGGTACCATGTTTCCAGTGTAGGCGTGCTACCGCTTGAGCTAAATTCTCGGCCCGTGGACTTCTCATTGGTTATTCTAGATAGGCTTACACTGTGCTGCCCAGACTGGTCTTGAACTCCTGCCTTGAGACCTTCTTGCTGGGTGGGTGTGGTGTCATACACTCAGGAGGCCATGGCCAACTTGGGCTACACAGTGAGTTTGAGGCTAGTCTGAGCTACATAGCAAGACCCTGATGAGCCCTCAAAAATGAGAGGAGAGGGAGACAGCCTCCTGCGTCAGCCTCCTAAGCGTACAAAGGACAGGCACACACCTGCCTCCCCATCCAAGTTTTTTGAGTCTCCATAGCAATAAGTACTTACTAAGCACTCACTATCTGCCAGAATCTGAGCTCTGCCTAGAAGGAAGAGCAAGGAAGCAGTGAACAAGAGATTTGTTCCCACCCCTGGGAGCCCAGCTCCAGTAAGAGGTCATCGAGCAGGAAGGAAGTGACAGGACACGGCGACAGGAGCTCACAGACTGGGAAGGCAGGAGGTGTGGGCCACCCCAGCTCCCACGCTGCAGGGTCGGCTCAGAGAAGGTTTGAGACTGTGGAGGGAACTGAGGAGAGCTTGGTTCTCTGATCTCACTCTTCCCGGTTTAAGTAGGGTGTGGACTGAGAAATATGGGCCCGGCCAGATGTGATGGCACAGCACCTGGGATGGCACAGCGCTTGGGAGGCAGAAGCTGGAGGATCGCCACAAATGCCAGACCAGCCTGGGCTACACAGTGAGTTCAAGCCAGCCTGAGCTACACAGCAAGACTCCGTCTTTAGAAAAAGAAGGAGAAAGAGGAGAAAAAGAGAAGGAAGGAAGGAAAGGAAGACAGAAAAAAAGAAACAGACAAAAACAAAACAACAGAAATCAAGAAATCCCACCCAGCCCCAGCCTGCTGCTCCAGCCTTAAGACCCAGCCCAGCAGTTTTCCCGTCTCAGCTTGTTACAGGCTCCTGCTTTCTTAGAGCCCAGATCTTCCATTGCTTGTGCCAGGCGTGTACCAGTGTCACTAACTCCAGGGACGGGGGCAACTTCACCTGAGCCTGATTCAGTTTGAGTCACCCTCCCATCCATGGGAGTGGCAGATCCCCATCCCAGCTGCCTCTAGTTAATCGGGTCTGTGTCATGCAGGGGCTGTGGGGAACCCTGAGAGGGAGCCCCAGACACCTGGTGTAGCTCACACCCTCTACAGCTCACTCTGACACACACTTCTGCTTTTCACAGGACAAAGACGCTGAGGAGCTTTGGTGATTGGATTGGTTGAGCTGAGCACTCTCTGGACCTTGTTAAGGTGTCATAACATTCTCCTTCTTTTTTCTTTCCGGTACTGGGGATTGAACCCAAGACCTCTGCTCTGAGCTATATCCCTAGACGATTTTATTTTTCCTTTTGAAATAGGATCTCCCTAAATTGCCCAGATTGGGTTCAAATTTGCAGTCCTCCTGCCTAAACCTCCCAGAGTCTTAGGGTCACAGGTGTGTACCCTCACGCCTGGCAACAATATTCCAGTATTTGTTTCTGTGTTCTAGAGGAGGAAACTGAGGTTCAGAGAAGAGACTTTTATTGCACTGGGAATGGATCTCAGGACCTCATACATGCTAGGAACATGCTCCACTGCTGAGCTCATCCAGACTAGACCTGACTGACTTCAAAGTCCTTCCGCAAGAATTTGGTGAGGCGAGGCTAGTCCCAGGTGTACTTGATCTGGAGTTACTGAACCCAGGCTGCTCACTACCTCCAGCTGAGCTACAGGATGGGGAGGGCAGAGGGAGGCTGCCTGCCCACCAAGCGCGGGTGTTGGGGAGGTCTACAATCTGAGAGCAGCTAATGTGCTCTGCCCAGGGTGGGAGGCCCCTTGTGTGAGGCCACCCCCACGGGCTCTGCCCCTACAGTGTCCCCTCCCTTCCTCACAGCTGTTCCCTTCTGCCCTAGGGTCCTCTGCAGGCTCCTAGACTCCAGCCTCCCTTTCCTCTTTGTTATCTTCCTACTAGGTGAGGCTGGCAGCTCAGAGCAGCACCATCTTATCCAGACACTGCAGCCCTGTGTGGCCATGGAGCACCAGACAGGGCTTTCTTGTTTGTTTATTTAATTTGAGGTACTGGAGATAGAACTCAGGGCCTTCTTGATTAGCTTCATCTTCAACCCTATTTCCTTTTGTTTTGTTGTTTGTTTGCTGAGACAACTACACAGTTTAGGCTGGCCTCAGACTCACAGTGATCCTCCTGCCTCAGCTGCCTGAAGTGCTAGGTTTATAGGCATGTGCCACTATGCCCCAGCTCACCCTACATTTTAAATATGGATGGTGAAAATTTTAAAATACCATATATGGTTTGAACTGTATTTCTGTTGGTAGATGCCAGCCTAGAAGTAAAGTGTGCAAGTTCACATCCTGTCTCTGTGTATCCTGGACCAACTTCACCAATGACTCTGGGCCTCGATTCCCTTACTAAGAAGCAGGTACCACCTGGCTCGTGGAGTTGTTTGGAGCAATAAAGGAGGGCATGTTTGTAAAGCACTTAGCACCCAGTCTGGCATAGAGTGAGTGCTCAGAAGCAAAATCATAATCGGCTTCCTTTTTACCCCCACACTTCAAAGTGCAACTCAAGGACTCTCCACAGTGTTTACCCAGCCTGCCATCCGCCAGGCCCAGGCGACTTGGTGACCAGCAGTGTCTCCTCAGGAGGTGGCAGCTACCAAAGGCAGGGGCAGGAGGACACTCGATGTGCTGCCGCCACTGCGCTGCCTCCACAGGGGAGGGCTTCCCTGGGGACTCACCCTGAAGGTCCCACAGCCACCTAGGTGAAGCTCTGAGGCAGACAGGGAAAACGATGTAGAAGCCACAGCACCGAGCCCGCAGCGGCTGCCTGTCCTCTGTTGGACACAGTAGGCATCGTGGTATTTCCTTGCTTCCAGCCCTCTCCTGGCCCCTGTGCTGTCACTGTGTTCAAGTGATCTCCTGGTCCACCCTGGACTCTGCCCACGCAGATTCCCCCTCCTCTTCTCTCCAGCCGACTCTAGGAAGTAGCCCTGATGTCCCTGTCCTGCCTCCCTCTGTGTTTCTGGATGCCAACCCGCCCCTCTGCCTCTCAGGTCAGAAGCATCACCCACAAACTTGTCCCCTTCCACGGACAAGGACCCAAGCAGGTCTTCTACCCCCTCCCGGCAAGGCCCCAGCCATTCAGCAAGACCTGTGGCTTGCCAGAGCCTCTCTGGGGACACCAAGAGGCATGTCTGCCCAGGCAGAGTGGAAAATCCCTCGCTGGGAGAAGGGCCGTGGAAATTTCTTCTTAACATCCTCCCTGCAGACTTGGACGTGCTCCAGAATGCAGTCAAGCATTTGCTCGTTGACCTGCAAGGCGGCTCGGCTCCTCCTCCTCCTCCTCCTCCTCCCCACCCCCACCCCAGGCACTGGGGAGGGTGACTTGGTGGGGCTGGGGAACAGTAGCAGGCGCCTGCTGCTGGGCCCAGCCTCAAAGAATCACTCTTAAATTGAGAGTGGTGGTTCCTACCTGTAAACCCACTTGGAAGGCTGAGGCAGGAGGATCACAGTAAGTCTGAGGCCAGCCTGTATTATATAGCAAGACTCAAAAAACAAAAACAAACAAAAAATCACCCTTAAATCTTATCCAGTCTTCTCTATGAGTTCAAAGAAACATAGACAGTGCAGAAATCACACAGTTGGAGATGTAGCACTGCTGCTGAGTTTGACTCCTAGTACAAAAAAAAAAAACAAGAAAGGAAGGAAAAATCATGTAAAACCACAGTCTCCCAAATCGTTTTCTTTCGCTCCAGTTTCTTGCTTTCCGGATCTGTAAAATGGGAACAGTAAGAAGAGCGCCCCCATCCGTGAGAAGCGAGCGGAGCTCGCAAAGCATTCTGGGAGAAAGAGCCCTTCTCCGTGTGCAGCCCAGGGCTTGCCCTGCCTCAGAGGCCCAGGGCCCAGGGTGCAGTTCTGTGATTGTGCCCACATTCTTGTTCTGAGATTGTGCTGCCCAGGCGGCCCTGGAGCTCCTAGCTGAAATCCTGCTGCCTCAGGCTCTTGAGTAACTGTGTCTCAAATTCTGATAAAGTCTATCTTCTCATTGCGTGTACTTTTTGTGCCCAGCCCATTATCACAAAGACTTCTACATTTTCTTCCAAAAGTTTTATAGTTTAGCTCTTCCTTTCAGCTCTATGCTCCATTTTGAGTTTTTTTTTTTTTTATGCTTTTAAAAAAAGTTCAACTGAGCCAGGTGTGGTGGTACAGGCCTGTAATTCCAGAACTCAGGAAGGCAGGAAGATCTCCAGGAGTTCAAGGCCAGCCTGGACTACATAATGAGACCCTGTTTGAAGAAACCAAAATTTTAAAAAAATAAATAAAATTCAGCTGAGCACACAGTGGTCCACACTTGTAATCCCAGCATCTCAGGAGGCTGTGGCAGGAAGATCAAAGGTCTGAGGCCAGCTTGGGGAACTTAGTGAGACCATGCCTTAAAATAAAAAAAGGCCTGGGGCTGCAGCTCAGTGGAGCACACTTGCCCTGGACTTGTACCCAGCACTTTAAAAAGAACTTTCTTTTTATTCTTTATATTGGGGCTGCAGATGTAGCTCAAAGGAAAAGTATTTGCCTAACATACCTGAAGCCCTGGGTTCGTCCCAGTATCACAAAAACAAAAAGCAAAAATTCAGGTTTAATGAGGTATAATTGATATTCTCAAGGAAATCTGTCAGTTTTAAAAATACAGTTCAATTAGTTTCATTTTGTCACTCTACATATTTGGAGTATTTAGGGGGGAGGGGAGGGTAATTAAGTGTATGGCCATAGTCCTTTCTCATGACCTAGGGTTTGGTGTGTAAGTGTATGTGTGAGACTATGCCTTTTTCTCTTTTTCTCTCCTATCCTGGGATTGAACCCAGGGACTCCACACAGACCTACATTTCCAGCCCATTATTTCATTTATTTTGAGACAGGGTCTCACTAGGTCCCTAAATTGCCCAGGCTGGGCTCAGACTTGTAATCCTCCTGCTTCAGCCTCCCAGAGTTCTAGAATTACAGGCATGTGTTATCACACTATAAAAGACAGCACTCATTTAAATTATTTTATATATTTATAAAATATATATTTATATATTTGTATTTTAAATGTTTAGACAAGATTTCCCTTTGTAGTCCTGGCTGGCCTTGAATTCATGCAGTCCTCCTGCCTCAGCCTCCAGAGTTCTGGATTATAAGTGTGCACCACCATACATGGCAAGAGAGTACTTTTTTTTTTTTTTTTTTTTTACGGTATAGAGATTGAACTCAGGCCCTTATGTTTACAAGGTAGGTGTGGTACCACCTGAGCTAAATCCCTGGCCCAAGAAAGTACATATTGATATGAGCTTTTTTTGTCTGTTTTTTTGAGACAGGGTTTTACTGTGTTGTCTAGGCTGGCCTTGAACTTGTGATCCTCCTGTCTCAGCCTCTCACATGCTGTGCTTATAGATGCTCATTAGGCCCAGCTCCAGCTCCTGATACCATCTTTTTTTTGAGACAGGGTCTTGCTTCGTAGTTCAGGCTGAGTTAAATCCCCGGCCCTGCTACCGTCTTCTTAAAGGTCTCCTAGTCCCTTTGTTTTCTCTTGCAGACCCGTGGACTCATTCATGATATGTAGGTTGAATGAATGAATGAGGAGTGAGTGAATGAATGCAATGGTGAGGTGACCATCCTTCAGTCCTGCCTTCAGAGGCACCAGTATCACATGGGCGCAGGCTGCATCTGCTATCCCAGAATCCCCCAACCCATCCCTGGTTAGGATAAGACTCCCTCCTGCCCCCTGCAGGGATGTGTCTGGGCTTGTGGCTTGCTTTCTACTTCTGATTCCTTTGTGAAGAGCCCCCATTTCAGGAGAATAATAGCTTCCCAGAATGCGCTGTTGACTGGACCTGGTTTCTGCGGCCTACATTCCCTTAGCCTTCAGCCCAGTGCCTCAGTAGCCTTGGCTGCTACTAGCAAGGAAAGCAGGATGGGCAGATCCAAGTCGCAGCTGATGGGACTCTGGGGGACTTATGGGGAGGCCTGGGGAGTCGGGGAGACTGCCCTTCATAGCTCATCCTGCAGACCGGAGTGGAACCAAAGGCGCCTTCAGTATAACGCATAGAGGTGCCAGACTTGGAATACATTTTATTGTTTATTTTATTTTATTTAGTTTTTTGAAACAGAGTCTGGCTGTGTAGGTCAGGCTGATTTTGAACTCACTTTGTAGTCTAGGCTAACTTTGAGCTGGCAATGATCCTCCTGCCTCAGCCTCCCAAGTGCTGAGATTACAGGTGTGTGCCACCACACCTGGCTTCAGAATATGCTTTATATTTGTGGCTGTCTGAGCATGTTCCCTCAAAGTTTTTTTCTCTTTTCTTTTCTTTTGTTATTATTTTTCACAATACTGAGGATTCAACTCAAGGCTTTTGCACAGAGCTACATCCTGAGCCTCTTATTTATTTTTCATTTTGAGATTCACTAAATTATTATATTACTCAAGCTGGGCTTGAATTTGTGATCCTCCTGCCTGAGCCTCCCAGAGAGGCACCATGCCCCATGTTTTTTACAAGAATTTATTCAGGTTGTGCTGGCAGTATAGTATAGGAGAAGAACATATGCTTAGCAAGTGAGGTGCCCTAGGTTTGAGCCCGAGACCAAAAACAATAATAAAAACCAAGTATTAAGGTCATACATAGACATGGCTGTTATTACGCTGATGACTTTTGCAAAGACATTAGAGGGAGGCAGGACCCAAGAGAAAGGGAGCCATAGAGGGTTCCTGTTAAAGGGTGCTTGCCCTATAGCAGGCCCCCCCTGTTGAGGCCACCCCAAAAGGAATGAGGTGTGCTCAACTGGCCCCAAGTTCACAGAGGGGTTACCGAGCCCAGCCTGCTCATCCCTCCAAATAGCAATGGGACTCAGGGGACAAACTAGTGTTTTTCTAGCAGCTCTTTTGGGACCAGAAAAGTAGGATCAGGAGCATTGGTGCAGACAAATCGCAGTCCCAAGTGGGGTCCTGTCTCCTTCGAAGCCCCAAGCCCGCCAGGGGTACTCTCTTGCCATGTATGGTGGTGCACACTTATAATCCAGACTGAGTCTCCATCAGTCTGCAAACAGGACCCACCCAGGCTCACCCTCTCACAGGGTGACTGACAGGACGGTGTGCTGTGATGGGAACCAGGGCTTTCCTAGACCACCTTCTTCACAGCCATCCCACCCAGGCACAGAGCTGACCCAAGTCTGGTCATTTTGGGAAACAAGTCATGCATTTCTGCCAAAGAGAAATGGCCCTCCTAAGCATCCCAAAGTGAAGGCTGCAGTTTTCTAGGCCCCTGCTCTCCATTCAGGCCGATGGATCTGTTTTTAACCAGGACTCCAAAACTCGATTCTACAATTGAGTGAAAGAACCAGTGTTTTATGGTCATGGGCAAACAAGGCATCTGGGACCAGGAAGAGAAAAGAGGAGATAACAACTCTCCAAAGGCCAGCTGGTGGGGTGGGCCCAGGAGTCTGGAGGGAACAGGCCTTGGCCTGCATCTGGCCCAACTCCAACTTCTGTGATAAGGAGATTGGGGCCCAGAGTGCAAGGAGCCCAGGTCACCCAGGGCACCTCCTGCAACTGTGTTAGGGGTTCTGCACCTGCCAGGGCCACACCCCCTCCCGGGGCAGGTCCCGAGCCTCTGAGCTGTGCTTCCCTGTCTAGGGAGTCTTAGCTAGTCCTTCCTAGACTTCCCCTCCTACCCCTT
This sequence comes from Petromus typicus, assembly GCA_004026965.1. Lineage (NCBI taxonomy): Eukaryota > Metazoa > Chordata > Mammalia > Rodentia > Petromuridae > Petromus > Petromus typicus. Next base: position 15,306 of record PVIR01002506.1, on the reverse strand, counting down.
CTCTATCCAGAAATCCCATCTGTAATTTCCACCGGACCCAAGAGAACTGTGACCTCTCTAGACCTTCAGGACCTCAGGCTCAGGAGGCTGGGAGCCTGGGCCTTCTAACCTGGGCAGCCAGGTGAGCTCTCTGTAAAGCCTCCGGCCTCGACTCACCCAGGGTTCTTTCCAGCACAATCTTCTGGTGGCGTCAGCCAAGGAAGCCAAGGTGCTTGGCACAGGCCATACACCTTTTCCAGGGGTCCTGGAAGGGACCTGGGGAACACACAGGTGGACCACAGAAGTGCAAAGAAACCAGCACCTATTCCCCACCTTCCTTTTTATTTCATGGCACCAGAGAGACTCAAACAACTGTTTTAACAAACATGTTTATTAGAAAAGTAAAAAATATTGCATAGGTCTTAATACTTGAACATCAAGTGTATTTATGAACAGTGAGTATCTTCACGTAAACAACAGTTCTAAATGGAAGACCCAGATGGCACTCCTTTGGGGAAGGGGTTCCAGCCCCCAGCCCCACTCAGCCCCACCACTCACAGTTCAGTTCTCCGGGATGTGGTGGGGGACAAGTTTGGACGCAGCTCCAAGGTGTATTTTGTCTCCAAGTGTCAAAGATCCCGTGGGATCCTAACACCCACCCCTTTTGACTCTTACATTCATGAGTCTGTAAGATAGCTGCCTAGACAGGTCAGTAGTGAAGCTCCAATCCGAAAAACAAGATACAAAACAACAAACAAACACACTTGGTCCCTCCAGACCTGGATACACAAACTGCCTCTAAGACCCACCCCCCTGGCTGCTACCAGAAGCACACACCCTGGCTGAGGCCAGCGCAGCCCAGCTGCCCTCCTAGCTGCCTCCCCACTGTCGTCTTAACTGTCAGGGATAATAAAAATAATACGGTACATGCTACATACACATCCAGCCAGAAGCCTGGGGGCCCCTAAGCCTTTGTTTCATGCTACAGTACTGAGGGGCATGAGCCCCAACGGGGACCCACCTGCACACGACTCAGTGAGCTTCCTAGGAAACACTACGCTCCCCCACTGCGACCTCCTCCACTGGGGGCTATTGTCAGTTTTCTAACACAGGCTCAGTCTCCTCCGACTGCCTGTTAAGTCTCCACCCCAAAAGTTCACTGTCTGCCATGGGGGCAGCTCGACCCCCGAGGCTGGAGCTCAACACTCCTCAATGAGCAGCTGCTCAGAGCTGTACAGCTTCTTCTTGATGACTCTGAAGCCGGTGCCCAGCGTTAGGGACTGGCTGAAGCCAGGGACGAAGGGAGAGTTGGCCGAGCTGAACAGCCCCTGGATCTTGGGCCATAGGCGAGAGTCCAGGCGCAGCACCAACGTAAGCTGGAAGGTGGGCACCAGGCTGGGGTCGAGGGCCAGCTGACCCACGCTGTGGCAGCTCTTGCCTTGCTCCACGCAGACGTCGAGCAGCGCCCCCCGCAGGCCGCATGGCTCGCTGTAAGCCAGGCGCAGCAGTTCTTTGCCCACCTGGCTCACCAGCTGGGCAGGCATCAGCAGGCGCACGGGGCGGCGCGAGCCCAGTCGCGCCTGGGACAGGCTCTCCTGGAGCAGCTGCATGAGGCTAGCACACAGGTGCTCATCCTCGGGGTCGCTGAGCAGCTCAAAGTCGGGCAGGGACACCCCATCCAAGCAGGCCGAATCTGGAAGGAGAGCACACAGGGAAGGGTATTAGAGCAGTCTCCACAGCGGATTTACAGGCCGGGGAGGTGCTGTGTGCTAAGAAAGCAGCGCTCCTTCCCATTCTGTGCCTCAGTTTCCGCCTCTCACCCCCGAGCAATCTGGGCTCTGTTGTGACAAGAAAGCAAATTGGCTGGACCCTTCTAGCACAGTGCTTCCTTCTCCTCCCCAACCCCCGGAGCCGCGTTCAGATCCAGTCCACAGCCCTCACCTTCCTCCAGCCCAAAGCCGCTGTTGCTGCTGTCCAAGGACTCGCAGTCCGAGCTCTCTAGGCTCGCGCAGCGGTCCAGCCCCTCCTCTCGGGCCGCCGACCCCCAGGCCGAACGCGGTGGCCGATCTGGGGTGGGCGTTCGGGACGAGGACGAAGAGGAGGCCGACGAGAAGCGGTCCCAAAGGTTAGGCATGGTGAGGTCGGAAGCCAGGACGTTCGTTGATGAGCCCAAGGGTGCCGGAGCGCAGAACCTGCTGAAAGACGAGAGGGACACGGACCGAGCGTCAGCCTAAAGGGTGGACAAGACTTCGAGCGCTAGGACCCATACAGCTGAGGCCGCCTCAAGCAGAGATCAGCACTCAGCAAGAGACACTCACCAGGTAAGACGGTCAGCTCGAACTGCTGGGATAAGTAAGACCTGCAGCTTGAATAGGTGCGCAAACTGGTGCCAACCCCCTAGCTCTGCCCAGACCTGTCCCTTTTAGCCTCTCGCACCTCCCCCTTGGCCTCCTGAAGCTCCCTAGCACCAGCGCTCAGCAGCCTATAAGGACTAGCGCGCCGAGGCCACGCCCTTCTCGCGCCCGAGCCCAATCCAGAGGCGGGAGTGTGGCCCATCTCGACCAATCAGCCCCAAGCGCACGTTCGCAGCGTTCTCTCCTGCCCGGTGACAGCGGTGTGGCCCCGCCCCCACGGAGCTCCAGAACGCTCGCGGCCGAACCCCGAACCGCAGCCACGCCCCCTTTCTGGAAGGGATCGGTGGCTGCTGCAGCTGCCAAGGTCCCCGAGGGCGCTCGCGGCAGGGGAGGATCAAGGAAAGACTTGTTTATTATAGGGTCGTGTTGCGGGGGGAGGGGTACAGCCCGTGACAGCGCTGGCTGGGGAGGCTGGGGAACTAGAGGGGCGGCAGAGGGGGGTGGATGGAACGGTGACTCTCAGCGATTGCGATCCCGAGGGCTAAGGGCACAGCTGGGCGCACGAGAGGATGACCGTGGGACCGCAGCGTGGGGGCGACGTTGACTCCTTCCGCCTTGCGCCCCACGCTGTCCCTGCCTGGCAGAGGCTGGGCTGTGGGGGTGGAGTCTGAAGCCTGCGCGACTGCGGCCTGTGTGAGCCCCCTGCCCGAGTCACGCCTGGCTGTGATTCTGCATCCCCAGGGGATGGATTCTCGGGATCCCTGTCCCCCACCTCACAAGCCTGCCCCCGAGCCCTATCTGTTCACCCCACATGCACACAGCTGTTCGCTTAGAGAGGTTTCGTTGGTGCCGGAGGGGTGCTCGTGCCCCTGGATCACAGCGCCAGTGAACCAGCACCCAGGTCCGCCCAGCCCAGGACGCCACCCGCTGGCCCCGGGATCCGCCGAGCGCAGCCCGTTTATTACGGGGTGCCTGCCGGGTCCTAGAACCCTTCCCTGCGCTTTGTGTGAAAGGCTCAGAGATCCTCGGGACCGGGGCCTAGATCTCCGTAGAAGCCCGGTAGTGCAATGGCCATCGCGGGTTTCATCATTCAGGCAGGGCCACAGGAAATCTGGCCTGGTAGCGGTGTTTTACTTCGCTGACAGTGATAGTAGTGGCTGAGGGTGGGAGGAGATTCCGATTGACTCAACCTTTATTTCTTTAAAGGGCTATCAATCTAGGACACATGGACCCTGATGGAAGAGAGAACCAAACTTACATCAGACACTTGACCCCTTGGCTAGGAGCCAAACCAGATCAGCCAGGCGAGCCTCCCCCAGGGCAGGCTTATGCATGACATATGACACTTGTTTGAGAAGTCAGGCCACTGCTATCTCCAGCCCCACAATTCCCAACTAATTTTTTTTTTAAAGACCAATCTAGTGATCAGGCGGGCAAATCAAGACTGGGAACTGGAAGGTACCAGTTTCCAAGCCCTGTATCACCACTTTTACAGGTGGGAGAAGAATCACTGTTGGGGCCAGGTTATGTCCCTTTCCCTAGTCGGGAAATTCAGATGAGGAGGCATTTTCAGGACATCACAGATTAGAATACTGTGCTAGCCCTGGGGCATTGGAGGAGGAACACTGGCCCTTTCTTCCCACCCTTTAGGCTGTGCCACCCTCTGGGAGCCTAACAGACACTAAATGGAGGCAGTTCCATCCAGAGCCTGGAATCGGGAGCAGGTGGCCGGCCTCTTTTCCATCACCTTTACTGGGGGGTGGGGGTGAGGGATAGCCAATGGGTTGCTGTTCCCATTTCCCAGGAGAGAAGGTGGGGTTCACGGAGCCAACTGGAGTAGAGTAAGGGTGGCTTGCTCAGCTTCTTTCTAATCCTAGCCGAAGACCCAGCCTTTGATGCATGCTAAGCACACACTGTACCACTGAGCTACATTTCCCACCCTTTCTCTCCCCACCACTTTTCTTTTTGACTGGAAAAAATAAATGTTTCGATGTGGAATACTGATCCAAGAAAAAATGGTTTTTGTTGTTGGTGTTGTTTTTGAGGGAGCTAGTTGGGATTGAACCTGGGACCTTTATACTGAGTTACATGCCTGGGTATCCCCTCCCCACTTTTTCTTTTTTTTTTTCTTCCTTCTTTTTTGAGACAGGCCTAAGTTGCTAAATTGCCCAGGCTGAGGTTGAAGTTGTGATTCTCTTGCCTCAGCCTCCTAAACTTCTGAGACGATAGGCTTGTGCAACTACTCCATACTAAGGTTTTCTGGTTTTTAATTATTATTAAGTGGACATTCATAAGCAAAAGAATCCAGAGCCACCTTGGGAAGGTGGTTTTATTAGCAATTGTTCATTCATTGATCCAACAAATACCTTTGTGGACTATGTGTTGCCCAGCAGTGTACCAAGCACCTTTTTCCTTTTTTTTTTTTTTTTTTAGTATGGGGGATTGAACTTGAGCCCTTTTGCTTCCAAGGCAGGAGCAGAACCACTTGAGGTAAATCCGCATTCCACCTTTTTTCCATTCTGTGAATAATAGCTTGTTCCCAATAGGAAGATCTGTGTTTATGACCACTGGGTAATTTTTTAATCCATCTTTTATTACTTATTTACTGCAGTATTGGGGATTGAACCTAGGACCTTCACACTGAGCTATATATCCAACCCTTTAAAATATTTTATTTTAAAATTTTGATACAAAGTCTTGCTAAGTCACCAAGTTGCCCAAGTTGACCTCAAACTAGGACCTTCCCATTTTATCCTCCTAGAATATAAGGATTACAGGTGTATGCCATCTTTGTGTGTGTGTGTGTGTGTGTGTGTGTGTGTGTGTATGGCACGAGGGATTGAACTCAGGACCTTTGCACTGCCATGCCACTGAGTTACATCCCAGGCCCTTTTTAAGTTTTTTGAGACCATCTCACTATGCAATCCATGTGGTCTTGAATTATGTATGTATGCACACACTGGCCTTGTGACAAGTCTCCTGCCTCAGCCTCCCAAGACTTGGAATCCCAGGTGTGTGCTGCCACACCAGGCCCGTCTTAGTTTGTTAAAGGAATGAACTAGTCCCAGCAGAGCTTTCCAGAATAGGAAGAGTGAGCTCAGGATAAACAGCCTCCTGCAAGGAGGCCTGAGGTGGGATGCGCAGTGGTTCTGCCATGTGATGCCCCTGCCACTGTGGAGCAGTCAAGGTCTTGTATCACTTTCTGTCAGATCCTTTGGGCCTTGAAGTTGTGGTTCTTAAGATTTAGCCTCTCTGCAGAGCTGGAGTGAGGGGTTTTGGTCCCCCTCCTGTGGCAGATGGAGGCCTTTGTAACCGCATCACACACCTCTTCCTGCACAAACCTCACTTCTGAATCAGGCTGACCCCACCTCCCACTGCCCTCAGCCAGGCCTGGCTACACGATAGGCATGCCAGGACATGCTCCCAGGGCAGCCCCAGCCAGAGTCTTGGCGAGTGTGTCTCGTTAGTCATGTTTCCACTTGTGTACCCCAGAATGCTCAGGAAGAGGGTTCTGCCATCTCAGTGGCCAGCACTGGGCCAGGTATATGCAGAGGGTCAGTGGCTGCCTGGAAGGGCAAAAGGATGGCTAGACAAGCGAGCAGGTAGCTGCTTCAGAACAGCTTTCAGAAGGTGTTTTCAGGTGCTTTCAGAACCCTGTGCTGTAGGGTGCATATGCAAACCCAGGTTTGTGCCTCACATTACTGAATGGACTCTAGGATGGGATGCAGTTAGGAAAAGTTTATTATAAGAAAGCTGCTGAAATCAGCAGGGGTTTGGAAGGTGGGTTATGATGGAGACTCTATAGAGGTTTTTTGTTTTGGGGGGGGTTTTTTGAGACATGGTCTTACTTTGTAGTTCAGGCTGGTCCTGAATTCACTATGTAGCCCAGGTGAGCCTTGAACTCAGCAATCCTCCTGCCTCTGCCTCCCGAATGCTGGGATTACAGGTGTGAGTCACCACACCTGGCACTGTGGTATGTGGTTCTGATCGCTGGTGGGTGTGAGTCTCCACACCCAGTATTGTTTATGGTTACTGAGGATAGAACCTGGGTTGTTGCACTTCCAAGAGAGGTGCTGGAACCACAGAGCTAAATCCCTGGCCCTCTTTAGAAGTTTTTATACAAGAAAATGACCACATCTCAGAGCCTTCTGCACCAAGCTGAGGGAAATTGATGGGATTATAAACAACAGTTCAACTAAGGGTAGGCTGATAGAAATTTAGCTCTAGCCATTGTGTCTCCATCTTTGGACCTGGTTCCCAATGCCCCTATCTCCTCTGCGTCTTCCCAGGGCCATTTTGGACCTACCTCATCCCTAGCTGCCTGCTGTGCCTACTACAGATTCCACCTCTGGGGAGGTGTCCTCAACTGCTGTTAGGGGAAATTGAGTGATGGCTGCTCCAGCTTCTTCCTGCTGGACTGAGTCGGTACAGGAGTTGGCTGTCAGGACTGCACCCCAGAGGGTGTACCTAAAGGCCCTTGGTGAACATCAGGTGTCCTTCTTTCCAGTGGATGAATAACCTTGAGTCTGGAAGAGACAGAGTTTATTAAATAACTGCGTATTCACAACCCAAATAGCAGTCTCAGAGAATAATTATCCCAACAACCATTGTCTCTACAAATGTGGGCCAGGAATGGCTTGTAGAAAAGTCACCCAGGGCACCTCAGGGATTGACAGGGCAACACTGTTCTGATCGAGTAGGTTGTGCCCTGTGTTGTTGCCAGAATATCTGGAGCCATCTAGTTTTATAAGACACCTTGTCTCATCAGTTTGACTTCAGTGTTTGAAAGAGAAATTCCCTTGAGTTGTTCAGGACTCTTTGGGTATACAGTAGTTTGTTAATATCTCTTTATGTTGTATGACATCTTCAAGCCCCAGGGAAAGGATAAGGTAGAAGCTAAATGATCACACCAGTGAAATATACTTTGAGACCAACAGTGCTAAAGCAGGGGTAGGTGGGGCAACATTCTTAACCTACCTGCCTTATAGCCAAGCAAGTCTTAGGAGTACATTCTCCCTACCTACCCAGGGGGCAGCCAAGGCCTTAAAGTAGTCCCACAGGGCCCATGGGTACCTTTAGGGGCACCATATCACATTTTTGGGCTGGAAATTTGATCCAATCTTGCAAAGCAATTCTCAGCTTGCAGTTCTGGGGAGTCCATCCGATACATGTAGTGACATTGAGCCAATGAGAGGGGTTCCTTTGTCCCCAGGATAAGAAGGTACTTTGGCTAAGGCCTTCCACAGTGGCAGTCAACCATATTTACTGGAAATAGCCTTCTTGATAGCTTTGATTGTAAGAGCTAACAATAGCACCTTGGCCTGTAACTGGATAACAGGTTTAGCCAGTACCCACATGGAGGTTTGAGTATAGTTTGTAGGTTTCATAAGTGCTCAATAGACTTTTTTTTTTTTGGTACCAGGGATAGAACTCAGGACTTCACACTTGTGAGGCAGGTGCCAGAACCACTGAGCTATGCCCCTTGAGAGGCCCCGTAGAGGTTTCCTAAGTGCTTGGGGTTTTAAAGAGTGGACTGTACAGGCCGTTTAGCTACCTTGGATATGTGAGCTACCTGACAAACACTAGAGGGTTTTTGCATTTGATGAGATTCCATAGTTTGTTCCATTCACCTCTCTGGAAGGAACCCTGAGGTTCTGGAAAAAGGAAGCTGTCCACAAATCTAGCATGTCTCTCGCCGTGCCAACTTTGCATATGCCTGGGCCCAAACCAAAAATGAATTCTACTCCTTTTCCTGACTGGCTAAGTGTGACCATGGAAACAGTCAGAGGTAGCATGTCAAAGTTTTGTATTTGGATATGTAGTTTTTCTTCTGAACAAGAGATTTAAATCTCCTACTGACCTCACAAGAATGTTTGGGTGGCGGGTCACAGACAGAGGTGTCCCCAGCGCCTGTGGCTCGAGTTCTGGGAACAGTGTACCCAGGCATCCAAGCCAGCTACCTCGACAGCCGAGGCAGTTGTGACTCGAGAGTCACCCATGCATGCAGCCCTCCCAAGCTGGCCCCAAGAAGCCGAGGAGGAAGATTTTTTCCAGCGCTGCGTCTCTTGGGTACAAGACCAGATATGATCTTTCTTTCTAGCTGAATCTCCATTCACTGTTTCAGAACTTGTTGAAATCTTGCAAGTGAGTGAGTGGATGTCTTTAGTCAAATCATGTTTGAAAAAAAAAAAATCAATAGAAAACTCATTCATTTAAAATGGTCAGCTGTAAAGCATTTTGAAAAGACTGAGGCTCAATGTCTGGAATGTGTTTCCTATACTTTGATGGAAGGAAGTGACACCCATAAGAGAACCCACTTCATTTCCAGTTGACAGTACTTGGGCCGAGTTTGCTCCAAGGGCCCTTTCGGATCGCAGGTGCTTGCACTTTCTGTAGCCGTCTGTGCCAATCAGTTACTCTGCAACACTTCCTCAGTATCCTTCTGGGGTGTTCTGCAATGTGCCACTGCCACTTTTGAAGGCAGGTAAATGGATCAGGAGTTGGTGTCTTCTATGGTATTTTACAGGAGACCCACAGTTGTTAAATAGTTTCTCCTTTTCATATTTTTACATTGTTAGGGCTGTACTTTGTGCTCTCGGAGCACTTGGTCTGGAGCAGCAAGCTTCTAAGTGTCTCTCCAGAATTACGACAGAGTATCCTGTCTTTTTTATACAACTACCATCACAAAAAGACAATTAAATTAGAATTGGAGAGGGTGTATCTAACAACTCCTCCCTGGCCACCTAAATGTGGAGATTACCTGTTTGCTGTCATGTCCTGAATCCGTTTTGGTTTCTTCCTCTTCTAGTATGAAGGTGGCCAGGTTTACAGGCACCCATTGTGCCACATTGTCTCACGACTCAGGTGCCTCACTGGCTGTTGGACAGGTCCTGATCCTGAGTAGGCATTCCTGAGGCCATTCTCCACCTCTCCTCAACATATAGATTAAAGTGGTGTCCAGCTAGGTGGCGTGGCGCACGCCTTAGGAAGCAGAGACAGGAGGATCACTGCAAGTTCCAGGCCAGCCTGGCCCTTCTATGTAGGCCAGCCTGAACTACATAGCGAGACCCTGTCTCAAAAGGCTGAAGAGTCCAGTCAGGAGACGCAGAGCAGGAGCATTTTAAGTGTTTAAGCCTTTGAAATTCTGGGGGACAGTAGTTGGGATACAGATTTCCAAATTAAAATATGGGTATCTACCTTTGGGGTTTCTTTTCTTTTCTTTTTTGACAGGGTCTCACTTTGTAGTTCAGGCTGGCCCTGAGCTCAGCCTCGAACTCACATCACAGCAATCCTCCTGCCTTTGCCTCCTGAGTGCTGGGATTACAGGCGTGAGCCACCACGCCCAGCACTGTGGTATGTGGTACTGGTTGCTGCTGGGTGTGAGTCTCCACACCCAGTATTGTATGTGATTACCGGGGAATTAAACCCAGCTCTTGCACTTGCAAGACAGGCGCTGGAACCACTGCGCTAACTCCCTGGCCCTGGGGTTTCTTTTCTAAACTGATAAAGAGGAAGTACCGTCTTGCCATATTGTGCTACCCCAAAGGCCTCTTAGCATTTTTTATGCCTCAGACCTGGAGACTTTATACCCTCTCTACCTGCCAAAAAATTTAGCAGGGGCCAACTTCCTGACTAGAAAATTTTTCTAAGGAGGTGCGTAGCAGGATATCATCCACATATTATAAGACTATACTCTGAGAGAATTTCACCCAGACCAAGTCACGGGAAAGCATTGTCTAAAAGAGTGAGATAGCACAGTCTTAGTCAGTTGAGAGATTTGGCATGCAGCTCTTCAAAGAAAAAAAAAATTGAGAGTCAGGGTAAAAAGAATATAGAAGGTCTCTTTAAGGATCTGGGAAAGGAAAGTATACAGGTTAGACTCCACCAGCTGTATGGGGACTGTGGTCCCTTTATTGACAAAGATGCTACACTAGCCTTCAGTTCCCACTGGGTGTCTGTATTCCTAATACGGGGGGTGGGCTAAGGGGGTGAGCCTACGCTACGTTGTCCCTCTAAGTCGTCAACTTTGGTCTCATTTTAGTCTGTTGCCTTGGAGGGTATTGTCTCTGATGAGGAAAAGCAGTGGGGTCTTTTATGTGGCTCTGCACAGAAGCAGCCTTTATTGATTTTCTTATTTTGCTTTAATTTGCTTATATCTCTAAGTTAATTTCTATCTCTGCTAGAAAGACAACATTTCTGTTTGGGTGCACGAGTGATAGCAGTTAGGCAAGATAAAATCTCAGGGAGGGGAACAGAACTTTTAGGCATGACCAGAAAGGCGTGTGCAAATAGACACCCATCCCACTGGAACTTGAGAAAAGCATCAGACAGAGAGAAGTAAGTCTTCCTATATTGCCTTTTACCATCGTGTGACTGTGTGGAAGTCCAGAGTGAGAGACAGCATCTGAGAATATCTCCAGTATCCAGAAAGAAGCTAGTTTTCTTTTCCTCAATAGTAAAAATTACCTCGGGCTCTTCAGAGTCCAGCTAGAAGGAGACAACGATGTGGGCCCCAAGGCCTTAACTTCTGTCCCCCAGACCTGCGCCTCTGGGGGCCATGTGACTTCCAGTGACCCCTCTGCACTCAGGGTATGGGGGCGTGGCCTTCTCACTGCCAAGTGCTTTGTCACAATCTCTCTTGGGGATGTGGACAAGTGGCCATTTTTGGAACCTGTGCCTTCCACACGGCCTCTACAAGGGCAGCAGCCTTTCTTTATTCCTTTGTTTTCTCTCTTGGCTTCCAGTTATGAAAGACAGAAGAGGCTCTCTCGCCAGAATATCAAGCAAGCTATTTAGGTCAAAAGCCATTTTGTGAAGTCTCCTTCGGATATCAGAGGCTGATTGAGTGTGGAAACCTGTTTAAGAAGAACCTGACTCTCTACTGACTCAGGAGACAAAATGTATACTTAGAGTTTCCTGTAGTAGGTCTAAAAAGGCCAGGGCTTCTCGACCTTCTCTGGGCTGACAGTTGACAATTTAGAATATCTTAGAGGTGTAGACCTCATTCTCGTCAGGCCCTAAAGAAGACAAGTTTGGAAATGTCTCCTGTTCCAGTTCTCCACTGCAGTACTGGAGTCCCACTGGGGATCCTGTACTGGGACTACTTGGCTGCTGTGGGGAATCTCTGTTCTCCCCGTCCTAGCTTCTCTGGCCTTCTGGAAGGGACTCCATGTATCTCATCTCTAAAGGCGATAGCATCCCCCACGCCGCTTGCTTCTCACCAGGGGTCGGGTTCTGGTTTAAAAGTAACAGCATCAGGCTGGGGATTTAGCTCAGTGATTCTGACACCTGCCTTGCAAGCTCAAGGTCCTGGGTTAGAACCCTGGTAACCACATACAACAATGCCAGTTGTGGTGACTCATGCCCACCAGCAATCAGTACCACATACAATAATGCTGGATGTGGGTGACTCACACCTGTAATTCCAGCACTCAGGGAGGCAGAGGCAGGAGGATTTCCAAGTTCAAGGCTGAGTTTAGGCCCAGCCTGAACTACAAATGAGACCTTGTCTCAAAAAAAAAGTAACAACATCTTCTCAAGGTAAGTAAAAAGATTCTTTTTTTTTTTGAGACAGGGTCTTGCTTTTTATAGTTCAGGCTGGCCTTGAGGTCAGCCTTGAGCTCACCTCAGTCCTCCTGCCTCTGCCTCCCCAAATGCTGAGATTACAGGCATGAGCCACATGCCCGGCACTGTTGTATGTGGTTACTGGGGATCGAACCCAGGCCTTTGTGCTTGCAAGGCAGGCACTGAAACCACTGGGCTAAATCCCTGGTCCCAAAATTGAATAAGTGATGAAATAAACTTCAATGTATTGATCTAGATCATCAGAAAATTTTCCTGCTTCTTGTTTTATTCATTTATGGTTGCTGAGGGAGAATGACATGTGCATGCATGTGGCCCCACTGAATCTTTAATGTGGAGTGGGTTAGGGGCTTCAGGGCAAGGAGAACAGAGGGGAGGCGCATCAGGCCTGGCCTGAATGGAAACTTCCGATCTGCTAGGTCAAGCCAGTTTATTTTCTTTTGGATCACACCCACACATTAAACACATGTCAGAATTATCTCTCAGAACTAAGAAGACTTGAACATAAGCAACCTCTGACCATTTCCTGTCTCTTATACAAATTAATTCGAATAGTGTCATGATGGGTATTTCCCTCAGGTCTCCATCTCTTCTCACCCAAAGTTATATCCAGGTCATGCACGCGTGCAGGAAAAGATTAAGCAGAGTTTCTTTAAAGCTGGAGGATCAAAAGAATCCCAATGTTTAAAAATACATTTCAAGGGACTAGTGGAATTCAAGGTTGACTTCAAGTTTTCCATCCTACAAGACAACAAGGGGACAGAAGCTGTCTACTTTTTAGACCGCCTCTGTGTTCCTAGGGCTAGGAATGTCCCCCACTCTCCCCTGTCCCAGGGTATGTGGCTGCTGACTAGAGTGACGGGAAGGTGGGTGGATATCATGCTTCCTTAATCAAAACAGCCATCTCTTTCTTTTGGCCCAATTCTAGTTGGAAAACAAGCTCATTGGCAGTGGCTGTGGACAAACTGTTGGGACAGAAAGCAGTGCCAGATTGGGACAATTTCCTGGTGACCAGGGGTAAATTGCAAATAAACTCTGTGCCTATTTTTTCCATCAAATCTCAGAAAGGCTCTGGAGCTCACAGTCTGCTCCATCAGTAAAATCTTAAGGATAGAACTCCAAGTATTTAACCCTCCCAGGAAAGGCTGGTGGCTCTTCCTAGTCCTCCCAGTCCACTTCTGTAAGTACAGCAGTGCAGTGACAGACCTAGAAAGAGTGGTTCTTAGGCCATTGTTGATCTACTCCTGTCTGTGTTGTCAGCACCCTAAAATAAAAGCTTTTACAAGGAACAGGCGTGGTGTAGTGGTCTAAGCACCAAGCACCAAGCACTCAGAAGGCTGAGGCAGGAAGAAGACCACAGAGAGTTCGAGGCCAGCCTGGACTATACAGAGTTTTCAGGGCCGACCTGAGCTACAAAGTGAGAGACACATTGTCTCAAAAAAAAAACCCTGACAACAACAGTGAATATTAGCTCAGTGGTTCTTGTGCCTGCCTCACAACCTCAAGGTCTCAAGTTTGATCCCTAGTACCAAAAAAATAGTCATTGACAAAACAAAAACCCCACAAGTTACAAAGGTTACAAACAGATGGAAAACAAGCTCCAAAGAGCAAAGCAAATCCAGTCTGAACAGCAGACTTGAACAATGAAACACACTGACCAAGGTAATTCTGTGAAAAGGAATTATCAGGATTTCTGTGAAGCAAGCTTAGTTCTGCCGGAAAAGTGTATCAAGTAAATATCTCTCCGTCCCTTCTCCTGTCCCTTCTCCCAATAAACTGATGTGAGTTACCATTAGGGAGAAAACATACAATTCCTTAATCCCAAGACCAAAAACTACAGTTTAGTAACTCCTTTAGTCTTTCCTGGGTACACATTCAGAACTGTAAACAACTATGAAGAGAGTGTGCACAAGTTAATTTATTTTACTAAGAACATACATTTTTGAGTAAGATAGTCTCTTACCAGCTAAGGAAGGACATGGCCTTTGCCAGTTCCATGGCTGCAACCAACACATAATGCAGCAATTTAGCAAAATAGTTCAGATACTTCCTCCACAGCACACTGAGATACCATGGACAGTTAATCTTTAAAAAAGGAAAATAGCATAATAGTAGTTTATGTAAGCAGAATGGAAAACAAAACCAAGTAAATATAAACTTCTGGATACTTAATTTTTCTAACCTTTCATCTTGACAGTAGAGAACATAAATTTATAATTACTCTTTTTTTTTTAAAAAAAAAAAGGTTTATTGTATATTTCACTAAGAAGATGGGGCTGGGGATTTAGCTCAGTGGTTCCAGTGTCTGCTTTGCAAACACAGGTCCTAAGTTTGATCCTCAGTACCAAAAATTTTTTTCACTAAGAACAGATCAATATTTTAAACCTTGCCCATGTGGTGGTGCATGCCTGTAATCCCAACACTCAGGAGGCTGAGGCAAGAGGATAGTCCCAAGTTCGAGGCCAGCCTGAGTTACATAGTGAGACTCTGTGTTGAGAGAGAGAGAGGAGCAAGCAAGCCAGCCAGGTGTAATGGCACATGCTTATAATCTCAGAACTTGGGAGGCACAGGCAGGAGGATTGCCATGAATTCAAGCCTCACCTGGGTTACATAGTGAGTTCAGGGACGGTCTAAACTACAAAACAAGACCCTGTCTCAAAAAATATATATATAAAAAGAAAACCAGAAGTTACTAGACTGTTACATGGGTTGTGTTATACAAATTATTAGCTTTAGGATTCATAAAATAATGAAGAGCTACAATCCTCAATCACTGAGATTTATCATTTATTTATTTGTTTTGAGACAGTCTTGCTGTGTAGCCGAGGATGGCCTTAAATGCATGTTGATCCTTCTGCCTCCTGCATGCTGGGATTACAGTGGCATGAGACTTACTATTTAAACCTCATTTTTAACATCCCATAGTTCAACAAGTGTCTGGTTTTAGACTTTTATTATCTTTCCAGAATAGTTACTCGAACCTGCAGGATTAGATTTCTTTTGATCTTGGATTTGTTGTCTACAACAATACCACTCTGAATGGAGCCAATCTCATCTGATCTTGTATCTGTCACACATTTATCTATAAAATACATTTAACAGACCCAAACACATCATTTATAAATTAAGTAAAGAATACGTGAATTTATGGTTAGCAAATGTCTTATATTTTAACTTAGTTATAAGTGAGGTCAAATGTTTTAGTTATGAAACTAATTTAATTTTTTCATAATTACCACAAAATATGAAACGTCTGAGAAAAACAATTTTTTGTTGAGGAAAGGAAAATAACACAAAGGTTGGAATCAGTGCCTAGGAATTTCATTTATAAAATTCAGAATTTCAGAATGCTATATAGAAATCTTTGAAGGGCTTTCTGGGGCTTTTGAAC